>JAFNEN010001674.1:0-20453 GCA_019343175.1 Oedothorax gibbosus | reverse complement strand
AACAAGGGGAAAAAGTAGCGGTCCCCCCTGCGCATAGAGATCAAGAATATGTTTTTTTTTAGGACCTTTGTATAGCTTTGAAGCGCAGAGGAAAAAAACAACTTTTTTCCGCTTTTTCCCTTTTGGATTCGGCTGAAAAAAAAAAAAGTGGGGCTAATTTTTTAAAAAGTTTAGGGGTTTTTTAAACCTTTTCTATGTTAAGCTTCCTCTAACAAAATGATCTGGGACCCATGCAAGTTGCATTTTCAAAAAAACTGAGTTGGGGTTTTGCCCTTTGATTGCTTTTTTGTGGAATGCGCCAAAAAAAGATTGCTGACCTTTTTCTGGTTTCAGGTGGGACCTTGTTAAGGCAGGATCTTTTGAAAAAAATTGTGGTGGATCTGCTGCGTATTTTTAAAGCATATTCTGGCCTACCGGAAAACAAACAAGTAAAGCATTCAACAAAGCCCTATCAGATGTGTGCTTAGGGGACTGGGCGTTACAAAATTAATGTTTCGTTAAAACCCTGTTTTATCAAAAAGCGATAAACCCACTAAGGACCGCTTTTGTTTTTTCCACCAAACAAGCCTAAACCTGAAGCAAACAACGGATGAAAAAAAACCATTACGGATTACCAGCCAACATTCTTGTAGGTTAAATACATGACCTCTGCTACCAGCAAAGATGAGTCCTAAGAATTGTTGCCCAGATCGATCTTGAGAAAAACTAAACTCCATCTTATTGCGATATTGCCAAATCTGATCGCAGCTAAGAATCGATTTAAGAATAAACTGCTCTTTGATAAAGCAAGCAAATAACTCATGGACTCGTTGCTGTTTCTGCTCTAATTGAAACAAATAATCTACTTGCTGCCAAACTACAATCCTCCCCCAAGAGGGAGCCATGAAGAAACACTTTTGGAAACTGTTTTTTTTTTCTATAGGGCGAAACAAGTGGGGTTAAATTTCTGTTTTGATGAAAAAGCGCGCGTTGTTTTTTGTTTTTGACTTCAAACAATTTAATTTCAATCCCCCAAAATAACTTCCCACCTATAACGTGAAGTGGCTTTGAAAACCCAGGACTTTTCCCTGTTCCATAGCCTTTTTTATGAAATCTTTGAATGCAACAAACGCTTTCTTTCATTTTTTTTCTCTTTTATGAATCTAAAATCATAACGAGAAAAAAAATTAACCTTTAGCAAATTCTTATCTTTTTTTCTTGCGAGCGGGCGCTTTCTTCTTAGCAGGAGCTCTTTTTGCGCCCTTTGCTTTTTCTGCTCTAGCTGCTTTTTTCATTCCAGATCTTGCAGCGGCCACAGACTCTTTACGAAATACTTTAGATGTTTTAGAAAATCTAATTGTGTTCGTTCTTGCTCTTTGAGCTGCTGCTTTATTACCTTCCATTGCTTTTTCCAAATCATGCCGAATGTCAGCAATTTGATGTAGTAATCTTTGAATTGTCTCTTTTAACGCCATAACTTCCCTCCTTAAGGATAGCCCATTTTCAAGTTTATTTTACATTCACGATTCATAAACTGTTTTTAGAAATTGTGCAACTATTTTTACATATATGTTTATATATTAAAAAAACCAAACAGCTTTACTAAGAAGAAAGACTTTGTTAAGCTAATCTAAAAAAGCTTAAATCTCATGAACCAACCTATTTATTATATAAATGGTAACTATGTACCAGAAAGCGAAGCCAAGCTTTCTGTTTTTTTTGATCTCTTCTATTCCTAAAGATTTGGTTTGGTTTTTTTTTTTTTATTTTTTACGCAACTTAATAAGAAAACCCTTTTTTTTCACCCCTTTTGGGAAATCATCTTCGGAAAGATTAAAAGCTTTTACTCAGCTAAAAAAAATTTTTAAGGGGCCAAAAAAAATTTCCCCTTGTAAAGCCCCCTGGGAGGAAAAATTGCAAAAGATTTATGGGATTTCCTTTTGATTTGCATTAAAATCCAACTTAGAAAAAAGCCCGGAATTTAAAATCCCTTGTAACAGGGAGAAAAAATTAACCCCGAGTTCAATTCCACTCCCTCAAAACGGCTTTTTTTTTTTTTAATTGTTCTTTTGGGTCCCCCTTTTGCTTCTAACCAAAAGTACCCCAAATTGCCTTTTTTTATACAAAGGAAATTTTCTTCCCAATTACTACTTTCCTTTTTTAGCACGCAAGCTTTTCCCCGAAACTAAAAACAACCCCAAATATTATTCCCAGCAAAATTTGTCCACCCAACATACAAACCCATCAGGCCAAAAAAGGGGCAATTTTTTTATTTAAAATCAAGACCAAAGGAAAATTTTTAAAAAGACAAACCCATTTAAGTAAACTTCTTCCTGTTTTTAAAAAAAAAAACATTATACCACCCTTCCCCAAACTCTGATGAAAATATTGATTTTGGCAATTTACTCTGGAGATTATTTCTTTAAACTAACAAAAGTTTTCCTAAAAAATTCACCTATTTCCAATTTTTTTTTTTTTATTTTTTTAATTGAGGAAAAAAACTACCAAAACATTTGATGGGGCCCCCCCTTTAAAAAACCCCCTCTAGTAAAAAAAAAAATTTTTAAAGGCCCAAATTTGTTTTAAAAACAAATCATCAATCCGTTTTTAAAAACAGGAAAAAAAAAGGGGGGGAAAATAAAAAAAAACAAAGGAGCTTAAATCCAACCCCCTTTAAAAAAATATACCCAACCAACCCTGAAATGGGAAAGCTTTTTTTTACTATTCCAAGGGCAATAATGTAAAAAAAATAAAATTAAATTTTTAATTTTTTTTTAATTATTTAATTTTGGACAGAAGAAATCTTTTCTCTTACGCTATCCTAAGATTCCCTATTTGAGCAAAAAAAACCTCTTAATTTTAAAAAATTTTTTTTTTTTTTTTTTAAAATTTTTTTTTTTTTTTTTTTTTTCCCCCCTTTTTCCCCTTTTTTTTTTTTTTTTTTTTTTTTTTTTTTTTGGGGGTTTTCCCCCGGGTTTTTTTTTTGGGGAAAAAAAAAAAAAAAAAAAAGGGGGCCCCCAAAAAGGGTTTTTTTTTTTTTTAAAGGGGGGGAAAAATTTTAAATTTTTTTTCCCTTTTTTTTTTTTTCCCCCCCTTTTTTTTTTTTAAAAAAAAAAAAAAAAAGGAAAAAAAAAAATTTTTTTTTAAAAAAAAGGGAAAAAAAAAAAAAATTTTTTTTTTCCCCGGGGGCCCCCCCCCTTTTTTTTTTTTTAAAAAAAATTTTTTAAAAAACCCCTTTTAAAAAAAAAAAGGGGGGGGGGGGGAAAAAAAAAAAAAAAAAATTTTTGGGGGGGGGGAAAAAAAAAAAATTTTTTTTTTGGGGGGGGTTTTCCCCTTGGGGGGGAAAAAGGAAAAAAAAAAAAAAATTTTTTGGCCCCCTTTTTTTTCCCAAAAAAAAAAAATTTTTTTTTTCCAAAAAAAAATTTTTAAATTTTTTTTTTTTTAAAAATTTTTTTGGGGAAAAAAAAAAAAAATTTTTTTATTTTTTTTTTTTTTAAAAAAAATTTTTTTCCCCCCCCCCCCCCCTTTTTTTTTTTTTTTTTTTTTTTGGGAAAAATTTTTTTTTTTTTTTTTTTTTTTTTTAAAAAAAAATTTTAAAAAAAAAAAAAAAACCCCCCCTTTTTTTTAAAAAAAAAAATTTTTTCCAAAAGGGCCCCCTTTTTTGGGTTTAAAAAAAAGGGTTTAATTTTTTTTTTTAAAAAGGGGCCCCCTTTTTTTTTTTTTTTAAATTTTTTTTTTTTTTGGGTTTTTTTAAAAAGGGGGGAAAAAAAAAAAAAAAATTTTTTTTTAAAAAAAAAAAAAAAAAAAAATTTTTTTTTTTTAAAAAAAAAAAAAAAAATTTTCCCCCCCCTTTTTTTTTTTTGGGAGGGTTTTAAAAAAAAAAAAATTTGGGGGGGGGGGGGGGGGGGGGGAAAAAAAAAGGGGGGTTTTTTTAAAAAAAACCCCCCCCAAAAAACCCCTTGGGGGGGGGGGAAAAAAAAAAAAAAAAAATTTTTTTTTAAAAAAAAAAATTTTTTTTTTTTTCCCCCGGGGGGGAAAAAAAAATTTTTTTTTTAAAAAAAAAAAAAGGGGCCCCCCTTTAAAAAAAAAAAAATTTTTTTTTTTTTTTTTTTTTTCCCCCGGGGGTTTTTTTTTTTAAAAAAAAAATTTTTAAAAAAAAAAAAAAAAAAAAAAAAATTTTTTTTTCCCCCCAAAAAAGGGTTTTTTTTTTTTAAAAAGGGGCCTTAAAAAAAAAAAAGGGGGAAAAAAAAAAAACCCCCCCCCAAAAAAAAAAAAAAAAAAAGGGGGGGTTTTTTTTAAAAAAAAAAGGGGTAAAAAAAAAAAAATTTTTTTTTTTTTTTTTTAAAAAAAAAACCCCCCCTTTTTAAAAAAAAAAAAAAAACCCAAAATTTTTTAAAAAAAAAAAAAAAAAAAAAAAAAAAAAAAAAAAATTTTTTTCCCCCCCAAAAAAAAAAAAAAAAAAAAAAAAAAATTTTTTTTTTTAAAATTAAAAAAAAAAAAAAAAATTTTTTTTTTTTAAAAAAAATTTTTTTTAAAAAAAAAAAAAATTTTTTTTTTTTTGGGGGGGGAAAAGGGGGGGAAAAAAAAAAAAAAACCCCCAAACCCCCAAAAAAGGAGGGGGGGGGGGGGGAAAAAAAAAAAAAAAAAAAAAGGGGGGGCCCCCAAATTTTTTAAAAAAAAAACCCTTTTTTAAAAAAAAAATTTTTTTTTAAAAAAAAAAAAAAACCCCCAAAAAAAAAATTTTTTTTTTTTTTTTAAAAAAAAAAAATTTTTTAAAAACCCCGGACAAAAAAAAAAAAAAAAAAAACCCCCCCTTTTTAAAAAAAAAAATTTTTTTTTTTTTAAAAAGGGCCCTTTCCCCCCCCCCGGGGGTTTTTTGGGGGGGGGGGGTTTTTTTTTTTTAATTTTTCCCTTTTTTTTTTTTTGGGGGGCCCCTTTTTTTTTTTGGGGGAAAAAAAAAAACCCCGGGGGCCCTTTTTTTTTTTAAAAAAGGAAAAAAAATTTTTTTTTTTTTAAAAAAATTTTGGGCCCCCCCCCTTTTTGGCCCCCCCCCGGGGGGGAAAAAAAGGCTTTAATTTTTTTTTTTTTTTAAACCCAAAAAAAATTTCCCCCAAAAAATTTTTTTTTTTTTTGGGGGGGGGGGGTTTTTTTTTAAAAAAAATTTTGGGAAAAAAAAAAAACCCCCCCAAAAAAACCCAAAAAAATTTTTTTTTTTAAAAACCCCCAAAAAAAAAATTTTTTTTTTTTAAAAAAAAAAAAAAAAGGGGAAAAAAAAAATTTTTAAAAAAAAAACCCCTTTTTTTAAAAAAAAAAAAAAAAAAAAAAAAAAAAAAAAGGGGTTTTTTTTTAAGGAAAAAAATTTTTTTTAAACCCTTTTAAAAAAACCCAAAAAAAAACGGGGCCCCCCCCCCCAAAAAATTTTTTTAAAAACAAAAAAATTTTTTTTTTAAAAAAAAAAAACCCCCAAAAACCCCCGGGTTTTTTTTTTTCCCCCAAAAAAAAAAAAACCCCCCTTTTTTTCCCCCCCCCTTTTTTTTTTTAAAAAAAAAAATTTTTTTTTTTTTTTTCCCCCAAAAAAAAAAAAAAAAGGGGGAAAAAAAAAATTTTTTAAAAAAAAAAATTTTTTTAAAAAAAAAAAAAATTTTTTTTTTTTTTAAAAAAAAAAAAATTTTTTTTTTTTTTTTTTTTTCCCCCCCTTTCAAAAAAAAAAAATTTTTTAAAAAAAATTTTTTTTTTTAAAAATTTTTTTTTTCCCCCCCCCCCTTTTTTTTTTTTTTGGGGTTTTTTTTTTTTTTTTTAAAAAAAAAAAAAAAATTTTTTTGGGGGCCCCCCCCCCAAAAAAAAAAAATTTTTTTTTCCCCAAGGGCCCCTTTTTTTAAATTTTGGGGAAAAAATTTTCCCCTTTTTAAAAATTTTTTTTAAAAAAAAAACCCCCCCCCCAAAAAAAAAAAAAAAATTTTAAATTTTTTTTAAAAAAAAAAAAAAAAAAAAGGGGGGGGCCCCCCAAAAGGGGGTTTTTTTTTTTTTTTGGGGGGGGGGGAAAAAAAAACCCAAGGTTTTCCCCCCCAAAAAAAAAAAAATTTTTTTTTTAAAAAAAAAAAAAAAAAAAAAAAAAAACCGGGTTTTGGGGGAAAAAAAAAAAAAAAAAAAAAATTTTTTTTTTTTTTTTGGGGTTTTTTTTTTTAAATTTTAAAAAAAAAAAAAAAAAAGGGGGGGGGGTTTTTTTTTTTTTTTTTGGGGGAAAAAAAAAAAAAAAAAATTTTTTTTTTTTTAAAAAGGGGGTTTTTTTTTGGGGGCCCAAAAAAAAAAATTTTTTTTTTTCCCCAAAAAAAACCCTTTTTTTTAAAAAAAATTTTTTTTAAAAAAAAAAAAAAAAACCCAAAAAAAATTTTTTTTTTTAAAACCCCAAAAAAAAAAAATTTAAAAAATTTAAAAAATTTTTTAAAAAAATTTTTTTTAAAAAAAAAAAAAAAAACCCCCTTTTTTTATTTCCCAATTTTTCCCCCTTTTTTTAAAAAAAAAAAAAGGGGGGGGTTTTTTTTTTTTTTTCCCCCGGGTTTTTTTTTTTTTTTTAAAAATTTTTTTTTTTTTTTTGGGGGCCCCTTTTTTTTCCCCAAATTTTTTTTTTAAAAAGGGGGTTTTTTTTTTTTTCCCCCCCTTACATTCACCAAAGGCTTTATTTACCACAGAAAAGGCCCCATGGGATTTAAAGCGTGGCTCATTTAAGCTAACAGGAAAACAATAATTTGAAAAAATAACCTCGGAAAAACCATGCCAATTTTTTCCTTATTTCCCCACCCCTACGTAACAAAAAAAAGGAGATTCTATCAAATAAACCCAACAAAAATCTTTTTTTTTTAAACTTTAGCTAACCAGGCAGGGTAAAGGGCCGTCTTCAAGGGTATCCAAATGGGCAGGGGAAAAACAGTTAGGGCCCCATTTTTTACTATTCAAAAAAAAAACAACCGGTTTCCTTCGCTATTTTACTTTAATGTTCCTGCTTCTTTCCTTAAAAAAACTAAACATTTAGTGGAGGTCTTTCTATCCCATTTTCCGTTTTCGTCTACAGATTCTTAGGGGGGTTACCAAAGCTCTTTCAAAGAAAGGGGGGCCCTATTTTTTTTAAATCACAACATTTAGCCTTTTTAAGGGCGGGTCCTTGCTATTTTTAAAAAATTAATTCCCGCTTTGGGGGGGAATTCCAAAATATATTTTTACACATGGAAACAGGAAAAACTATTCCAAACTCGGGTTTTTAATGGGATTAAAACCTGGGGTGTTAAAGCTCTTTCCAAAAAGAAAGAGGTGGACTGTTTGTTTAAAATTACAAAGAAAAGCAAAAGGGGTGGGACCACATTTTCCCCATTTTAAAACCAAAACTTTACCCCAAAAAAAAAAAAAACCTATTCGATTTAACTAAAAAATTTCTATGGGGGAAGGGGGACCTTTTTGAGGGGAAAATATTAGGGGGCAATTTCTTATAAAAAAAAAACCGCCCTTATAGGAAATCTCCTTTTTAACAAAACCAATTTAACAAAAAACATCTTGCTCAAAACAACTCACCGGGGAAGAATCCGCTATTCCCAAGTTTAAAGGGGGAACACGACTTTCATAAGCAAAGAATTTTGTCCCCAACTTGTGGAAGGGAGGGGGTGGTCCACTTTAAAAAAGGGAAGTAAGATTTTTAAAAAAAAAACAACCAAATGCAAAGTTACAAAATTATGCCCTCGGCTTTTTTTTGCAGGAAGAACATTCTTGATATTGATGGGATCACAGGTGGATTTAATTTTCAAAATGCTTGGACAACCGGTTATATTGCAGGAAAATCTTCTCTTTAAGGGGGCCAACAAACTTCAAAAAAAAAAAAAAAAAATTGGGGACTAAACAGTCAACTTTTGGGCTTTAAACAGCTTTTATACAAAGGCTCAGGAGAAGGAAAAACAAAGTTTTTTACTAACGTTTCTATTGGCTTTAATAGGAGCATAATAATATTTACCCTAAGGGGGAAGTCAAGATTAGGGAATTCAGTTCTTTTCCCCCAAGTTTGAAGTGCCACAGAAGAATTAAAATAAAAAAAGGGGAAATAGGGGGCAGGGCGCTGGAATGGGGAAAGGGAATCTCATTGTGATTTTTTAACAATCCCAAACACAAAAACGTGAAACAACCTTTGGCCACCAGGCCATACCCATCAAACCTAAACCCTATGACCAAAAGATGTCAAGGAATTTTATATTTTTTTTACAAAGCTTAGAGGGGGGGAAGATACCATCTAGCTCATAGGCAAAAAAACCAAAACCATTTCTAAAAAGTTTCATTTTCATAAAAAGCACTTATTTTTACTATTTTTGGATTTTTTCAAACAAAGTAGAAATTGCCAATAAACCTAGGTTTTTTTTGGAAAAAAAACTGCTCTAGCTTGCAAAGAAAGGATGTTTAATCTTTTTGTATAAAAAATGTTTATTATATTTCAAAAAAAAAACTCTTAATTTGATGCAAACACGAGGGTTTCCTCTCAAAATTGCACCACAAGGGAATGAATTTTAAATTTCTCTTAATTTCTTCATTAAGCTCATCCGAAGGCCGCTATGTTGCTTGGCAAAAATCAAAAGGCGTTTTTTAAAGATCTTTGGGGAACAAAAAAGCCAAGTTTTTAATGGCGGGAGATTAAGGGGTGTCCCAAGGGTTCTCTGCGGAGTCTTTTTTGGAAGAAAAAAAAAAAAAAACTATTTTTAGAATTCTTCGCTTCCCATATGCTATACGGAAACATAAAGGAGGGGTTTGGGAAAAATTGTGTTGAGGATTGGGAAAACCACAATCCTAAAAAAATAAAAGCAATGGTTGAATCTTGTTTGAAGGCGAGGTTTCTGTTTCTAGAATTTTGCAATCTTGGAGGGAAAAAAAGGCTCTTTTAAGCTTTTCTCATTCCACTTTTCCCCCCCCCCCCCCAAGGGGAAATTCAGGCTTAGGGCTTGTTAGAGGTAACAGTTTTAAAAACCCGATTGCAATTTAAAGGGAAACCCAATTAAAAGGGTGGATGGGGGTGTTATTCACCCATTATTCCCAAAAGTGGGGGTTCTTTGGCCCCAAAAAAATTGACAAACACTTGTTTAGTTTGAAAAAAAAACTGGAAAAAGGCCTTTCTTCTTTTTTTTACATAGGATTTTTAGGTTGTTTTAACGGTTTTGGGACCCTTGATTGAGGCCGGGCAAGCCTTTCCTGCATAGTTCCAAATTCAGGCCCCAATGCTTCTTTGCCAACCTTTCTAAAAATACAGTTTTTATTAGTAAACGGGGGCCTTATATTCGTATTTTTCCTTTCCATCTAAGAGTTAAAAGCATTTTGGGTGGCACTTGTGGGGGTATGTCCAACCCTTTTTTTCATCTAACAATAAAAAAAATAGATTTTGACTTTTCTTATTCGCATAAGGGCCTTTTTAAATTTTTTCCCGGTTTCATGGGTGCGATGGGGGGGTGGGAAGGGGGAGGGCCTTGAGGATGTCTTTAATAATTCCGATATTATGAAAAAAAAATTCTTTTAGATTTTAAAGGAGGGCACATTTGTGCTGTTTTTGGAAAATTCTATTTCACTAAAATATCGGGAAAAGAACACTCACCTTTCTTTTATCTTAGGGGGAAATTTTTTTGGCTAAGTTAAAAATCTTTAATTTAAAAAACAAACGGGAGTTCTCTAATTGGCACCCCCAAACCACAGGGGGAATCTAAAATTTCTTTCTTTAATTCTTTCATAAAAGCTCTCCGAGGGGGGGCCGCTTTATTTTTGCTTGCCAAAAATTTAAAAAAAGGCGTTTTTTTTTTAAAAGATCTTAGGACAGCCAAAGTTTAATGGGCGGGAGATAAAGTCCCAGGGTTTCTTTCTGCGGAGTATTTTGGGAGGTTCCTTTTTGGAAGAAAAACAAAAAAACTGATTTTCGGATTTTCTTTCGGCTTCCAATTTATTGCTATCGAAATTTTGAAAAATGGGCAAAGGGTAACAACTGTATATTACGGGCTTCTAAGAAGCCAACTTCCATTTGGTCGTGTCTTTTAACCTATTTCTAGTTTTTCTCTGCCAAAAAAAATTTTTAGGGGTTCCACTTTTTTCCTAATGTTTTTCTATTTTCTAAAAAAAAAAACAAAATGCGTTTTAAAGCTGCCTTTGGGGCTCACCGTAAAATAAAAATTCTTCCTTTTTGGTTCAATCCCCAGGCCATCTATGCATTTAAAATACGGATAAAACTTTTTCTAAACATACTGCTTAAGGGGCGGGCTTCTTCATTTCCTTTTTTTTTCTTCATGAATTTTTTTATTCCCCCAAAGCTTTTAGGCTTGCCTCCCATTTCTTACTTTCGTTGGGTCAAGCATTTTTTACTCTTATTTCCGGGCTTCAAAAACAAAAAACTATAGAGATCTAAGTCACTGGATTCCCACATTTTGAAAATTTCTTCCCCCTGGTCTTTGCAAAACCTTCTCCGGAGGGGGCATTTTAATTTTTAAGGGGGGCGGTCCATTGACCAAGGATAGGCTTTTCCTACTGATTTAGAATCCGTTTTTTAAAAAAAACGAGTTGGGTATCAAAAAATTTCTGGTTTTTTTTAATAGGTTAATGCTTGTTTTACAAGGTCCTACGGCCCAGGGATTGTCATAAGGCCGTTGTTTAACTTTCTTTTATCTTGGGGGGGACTGACCAGCTGAAAGCATTTCTTATCCCAGTTTTTCTACTTCCTTTCCAAAAACTTACCTTATTCCAAAAGGTATTTTAAATAGAGAGGGTTTTCTGCTCAGAAAACCCAATACTTTTTTCCTGTTTTTCTATCTGTTTTTACCAACCGACCAGGGACCGAAAAAAAAAATCTTGTGGTGGAATTCCCATGCAGGAGACCCAATCGTACTTCCCGTAAAACACTTTTAAGCAAGGACCCTCTTACCAGGTATTTTTTAAACTTGGCGTTGTTGGGGCTGTTTTAATTAGCGCTCTTCTGGGAAACTAACAAACAACAAAAACTGCTTTTTTCTATGAATCTTTGTGGGGCTTACAGTGTTTGTTTTGTTTTTACTTCGTTGTATTTTACATAACTGATCGCGGAAAGGGGCTTTCTTTTGCGATCCCCTCGGTGGGCCATCATTTTTGTCTGTGTGGTACTCGTTGTTACATAACCCTGATCGAAGGGGGCTTTTTCTGGCGATTTTCCTCGTTGGGCGCATCATTTTCTGGGTCTGTCTTATTATATTTTCAATTAAAAGGCCAAAGGGAATTCGGGTACCTTCAGCTTTTCCTTGCATTTTCCATTTTTACATAGGGGAATTCTATAGGCTCTTTTTCTAAAAATTCCTGTGGGGGATTCTAAAGGTAAATGAGATAAACATTTTTGTCCACACTTCCAAAAAGGTGCCAAACAAACGATTTCGTGAAAAAAATCTTCTTTTGGAAGGAAAAAATAAAAATCTGCTAGGTAAATCAGGATCTGTTTTTTTTTTTCTGAAAACTTTTCATGGGACAAATCCGTACCCTGTTCATTTTTAATACCCCACAGATAAAAAAAGTTCTTTTCCATTGATACATTCTAATCCCAAATATTTTAATGGGGGGCTTTCATAGGTTGGCCTCCTTCAATTTTTTTTTTTGCTCTTTAAATGAAAGCGGTTTTTTTTTTGAGATTTGAAAAAAAATATCTCCGTTGTAATATTTGGAAGGGAGTTTAACCTTTACTCCGGTTTAAAGGGGTGAGCCAGGCAAAAAAAACCCCTTCCTATTGTTGTTGTCCCAAATTATGGGCATGTATAAGTGTTCAAATTTTTAGTAAAGGCTTTTTTTCCCGTCCCTTCATGAAAACAAACCTATCTTTGGGAATTAAAAATTTAACTGTTTTAAAAGGGATTTTTAAACTTGCCGGGGACTTTAAGGAAAGAAAATTTTTCATCCCCCAAAATATTTTCCCCAGTTGTCCAAAAAACATTTAATAGTCCGTTTTCCAATATAGTTGCCTTTCTTTTCCCAAGCGGCCCCACTGTTAAGGACGCCCGGGGACAGCATGGCCTTTTTAAACCCAAGGAAATACGTTCCCTCTTCAACGACCCAACGTTTTGCCTTTTCCAAGGGGGTTAAGCAAATGCCTTTTATCTTATTTGATCCTTTAGTGTTTCTTTTTCCGAGGCTATTCAGGGAGGGAAAAAAAAAACCCTTCATGGGGAACAATAAGGAAAACACATTTTCGATTACGTGGTTTTTTGCTCTGTGACCGGTTTTTGTCATAACCTTTAATTTTCTGGCTTCAAGTATGGTACTTTTTCCCTGAATTCCATGCTTTTTTCTAAATGAAGGGACATTGGGAACTTTTCCTAAGCAGGAGGAATTTCAACTTGTTTTTTCTCATTCCCCGGATGGCTGGATGAAAAAGTGATTTGCCAAGAAGGACTGTTCCTGGATTTTTTCCTTACCAGGTAAAATTGCGATTTGTCCCACGCTTACCTTTGTAGCCATAATCAAACTTGCTCTCCTCCTCCCGGCAGTTTCCGGCTGGAAAAAAAACAAAAAAAAACCATCTACCAGAGAGGGTTCTCTTGGGGGACAATCCAATACACTCCAGTTTGTCGGCAAAGCTTAAGCAAGGCTCTTTCTCAAAAAAAATTTGGATCTAAAAAAAAATCCAGGGAGGGATTTGCATTTCTCCAAGGCCCATTTGCGTGTGGCTGTTGGAGGGATGAGAAAAACTCCCTTGGTTTTTTCTAGGGTTTGCATCTTTCCCAAGGGGCTAGCTTCCTGTCCGAAGCCACCCAGGAAAATAGTATTTTCCACTTTTTACAGGGTCTCCCCAATGGCGGCTCTATTTTCTTCCATAAAATGGTTTTTACGACGTTACCCATTTTTTCCATTTGGCGTTCGGCGTTGTAATTTTAAAACCAAACTGTTTCTTCATTTTAAATCCTTGCTTTGGCTCATGTAATCTGTTTTCTTTAGTTTTAAAAACAATAAAAAAAAAGATTCAGGTTAATCATAGCGGGGATAATACTTTTTATATTCAATTCCCAAAGATGAGGCTTCATCGTAAAACAATTAAAATAGGATTTGATTTTCTATTTTCCGGCCATCGCCTTTTTTTTAATTCCCGTTCCATTGGCCCCCGGTGGGATGGGACGAGCCTTTGAGGAATTTAGGACCTCTTTTCAAAAAACCCCATTCACATAAGCTTCCAAGATTTATTAAAATTGCCGGCAATTAAAGATATTGAAAAAAAAAAAACCGGAAAAAGAAGGGAACCAAAAAAACCTTTTTTTTCGTCTTATTTCTATAAACACGAATCAAGCTAAAAATTTTGTTGAATTCGCTTAAGCAGGGGAACCACATAAGCATTTTTTTCATTAATTTAAAAAACCCACGTTTCTTTGGAAAAGGGAAATTGGGGAAAATTATTTTTTTTGGTTCTCTTGTTTTTGTTTTTAAAAGGGGATTTTTCTTGGCTTTTCTTCTTTTAGGGGCCCTTTTCACACCTTTGGAAAAGTTGCAACCCCCCCAAAAAAAAGAAAAACATTTATTACAATACTTGAAAAAACAAATCTATTGTTGCAACCCCCGGAAAGGCATTAGAATTGGGCCATGTTTGTTAGATTTAAATCTCGTAAAACCAACTTTAGTGGGAGAGTTTTCGAAAGTTGGAGCAAAGGCCTTTAATAGGGTCGTTTAATTAGTAAAGGTTCCACCCTTTTCTATTATTCCCTTGGAATGTCGTATCTAAAAAAACGCTTTGTTGGTTTGAGGAGAAAATATTTCGCTAAAACTTAGTCCGTTGTTATGCTCCATTTAAAAGCCTCTTTTCCCCCAAGAATGGTTAGGGTCGTTGCAAAAGTAGAGAAGTCTGTCCTCTAGCTCGAAAAACTAAACCATTTGGGTGATAGGCCAAAAATGCTTTTCCCGTTTGTTCTTGCTTGTTTTTAAATGTGTGTACAAAAAAATCTTTTGATAGGGTTTTTAAGTTGTTTGCAATTGAAACAACGCTTTTGAACTTTACTTCTTCCCTGCCCCGTTTTATGAGGGAAGAAAAAAACCCCCCCCCCCCCTTTGGGCGAGGCTTAGTTAGGCTTTTTTGGAAGTTTCTTTCTACCCATTGATAAAACAAAATTTTAAAACGCAGAGAGTTTATGGTCCTTCGCCCCTCTATGGGACTGTATCTTAAGTTTCCCAAGGGTCTCCTAAAAAACGAGGTCTTTTTTTTTCTTACCATACAAGGGGGGCCCGTTGGCTTAAAATATCTATAACGACCAGGCATTTGTTTCCCCCTCCTTCCAGAAAGCTCCCCTTTCTCTGCTTGTTATATTTTTTTCCCTCGATGACGGGCAGCTCCTCTTAATAAAAAGCTTGTCCCCATGTCGGTTTTATCCTTTTCCAAGATACTGATTTTTTTATAGATGGGCTCATGAACCTAACATTTGTTTTTTCTTTTACCATGTCCTTTTAAGCCATCCGGATATTTTGTTATTTTTTTTTAGGGGGGCTTTCCATTTTGCAAATTTAACTTGGGTTTTTTCTTCAATTTTCGGGGGGGAACTATTTTGGGGGAGTTTATTTTTTTATTGGGCTTTAAGGGGAAAAATTTTTTTAAAAAAAAGCTTTTTTTTTTGAGGCTTGCTGATGGAAAGGTATTCCCCTTTTGTTTGGGGCCCTTTTTTTCTTTTTAATTTCCTACTTTAAAAGTGCTTATTTAAAAAAATTTTTGGGAAAGGTTTTGGCCCATTGAAGGGTAGGTTCTATTAACTCTCTTAGGGGATTAACTTCCTAACAGGGTTCATTCCAGTAAACCATTGGTCTTTTCTATTTTTTTTTCAATTTTAATTGGGGGGAACGCGGGGCCTCCCTCGGGCTTTTTTTGCTCTTGTGATTGATCTCCAAAATTCAAAGCTCATTTTTTGATTCAAATTGTTTGCTACGATTTTTACTCCGGTTAAAATTCTTTCGGGGGGAAATTTTCTCGTTGTCTAAAAAAAACTTTTGTTTGGGCCCTTTTTAAAATTTTTCATTCATTTGCACCCTTAAAACGTATTTTTAAGGGGGCACAATTTTATTTTATACAAGGGGTCCCCTTTTTTTTTAATTTCCTAGTTTTGAAAAAGAGCTCTTATGGGGGCCTTTTGGGTTTCTTTGTTAAAAAGTTAGCTCAGGTTGCATTAGATGGTAAGATTTTATAAAAACTCAATCAATGGGAGGGAAAAAAAATTCAAATGGAAAATTTTTAGGTGGTTTGACAAAAAGTCTTTTTTTTAATGGCGTTTCCAGATATTCTCTGAGGGTATTTCTGGAAACAGTGAATTACGGGGAGGGGGCCTTGCTTATCCGAAGTGGCTTTAAGGCAGATTAACCCATTTTGTTTGAGGGATACCCTCATCCATAGCCCAAAAAGTACACCCAAAAGGGCCTATTTTTCCGTTCCAGAAAATTTAGTCTTTTTTGGATGCTTTTAACTTCGTTGTTCTTAAGTCAGCTCTTCTGGCTAAAGGGTTCAGTTTTTTTCATACATTTCACCAAATAGCTTAAACCACAAAACCAAAAAATATTTTTTCTTATACGATTTGGAAATCGGAACCCCACCACTATATAATCATAATCTGGGAAAAAAGATTTTAAAACCGGGGGGTGGGACAGGGGGGAGGGGGGACCAGCTTTATAGGGGAGGAGCTTCCGTCATCGAGGGAAAAAAAATATAAACAAAAAGCAGAGAAAGGGGGAAGAAAAACCTTTTCTGGGAGAAGAGGGGGGAACCATTCCCCTTGGTCGTTTATAAGATTTAAAGCCAACGGGGCCTTTGTAATTTGTTAGAAAAAAAAGGGACTCGTTTAGGGAGGATGGGGCAACACTAGATTTACCAGTCCATAGGGGGGCCAAGGGAATAACAAAAAGGGGGGGTAATTGGCTTATTCCAAATGGGTAGTAAAAGTAACTGTCCCAACGCTTTAAATTAAGGCTCGCCCAAAGTTCTCATAAAAAAACTGCAGGAGGATCAAAGTAAAGGTCAAACAAGCGGTTAATTTTGGACAACAATTTTTTTAAAAAACCTATCCAAAAGGGATTTTGCACCACCACATTAACAAGCAGACAATCGGAAAAAAAAAAAACAGAATTTTGCCTATCCAAAAAAATGGTTAGGTTTTTTTGAGCTAAAAGTCAGGGGGGGCTTTTCTACCTTTTTCAAAAGGGCCCCTTTTTCCCAAAAACCCCTTGGGGGGGAAAAAAAGGCTTAAAAAGGGGGCAATACAAAAAGGGGGGCTTTTGTTTTGGCAATTATTTTTCTTTTAAAAAAACCCCCAAAGCTTTTTTTTTGATACGGGGCTTTTCCAAAGGGGTTTTTTGGGGGAAAAAGGGTTTGGGAAAATTTTTTAACCCAAATTAAAAAAAAAAACCCCAGAAAGGGGTTTTTAACTTCCGGGAAACCCCCCAATAGAAAAAGGGTTTTGGAGATTATCTAAAAAAAAACAAAGGGTTATTGCTTTAGTTTGGGACAATAAAAATGTTTTTTTTTTTTAAGTATTTTTAATTTTGTTCCCTTTTTTTTTGCCCCTTTTGAGATTGAAAGGGCCTTCTAACTTTTTTTGACAAAAAGGGGAAAAAAATGGGGGGGTGCCCTTTGTAGGGGCCCCCAAAAAACCTTTTGCAGAAAACCCCTATTTTTTTAAATGGGGCCCCTCGGGGTTAAACGGAAAAAGGGAACCCCAAACCCCTTTCAAAAAAAAACCCTTACCCAAAAATTTCATTTGAAGGAAAAACCCTTTTTTTTTTTTCCCCCTTTTTTTTTTAGAAAAAAATTTGGGGGAGGGGAAAAAATAGGGGAAAAAATTTTATCTGAGCTTTAAATTAAAAACCCCCAAAATTTTAAAAATTTAGGCCCCCCTAATTTCCCCAAAAAAAGTCCCCCCTAGGGGGGGGGGAAAATGTAGGTTTCCCCTCCTCAAGAATTTTGAAAAAAGGGGGATTTTTTAAAAATTCAGAAAAACATTCCCGTTTTTTTTTTTTTTGCTGCCCCCCAAAAAAAAAAAGGGGGACAAAATCCCATTTTTTGTTAAAATTTTTTACCACCTTTTTTAGAATAAAACAAGTTTTTTTTAAGTAAATTTCCCCCTTTCCCCTACTATTTTTCTGGGTTTCTTACCCCTTTTTTCCCCCCATTTTTTTTTTTTTTTGAAATTTTTTTAAAATTAAGCGATTATCGGCAAATAAAGTAAAAAAATCCCCCCCCTTTTTTTCTCCACACGGGTTTTTTTTTTCCAAGATAAGAATCTTTTCTTCCCCTTGGCCTTTTAGTTTCCCAACCGTAACCCCCAAAAGTCCGCCCCCCTCCCCCAATTTTTTTTCCCTCCCGGGCCCCCCCATTTTTAAAAATAAAACCCCCCATAAAATAAGAAAAATTTTTTTTAAACACCAGGAAAAAAATTTTGGGGAAAAACCCCCCGGAAAACGCCCTTTTAAAAAAAAATTTTGAAGATCAAAAAAAGCGTTTTCTACCCAACCCCTTTGGACAAGGAAAAAAATTGGGTTTTTTTTTGAAAAAAGCGCAATTCTTTTTTAGATTTTGCAAAAAAATAAAAAAAAAAAATTTTTTCTTTAAGAAAAATCAAAATCAACGGAACCCCCCTTTTTTACCAGATTCCCTTTCCCCCCTAAACCCCCCCAAAAAAACCCCCTCCTGCCCTGCAAAAAGGATTGAAAAAAAATAAAATTTTTTGAAAAAAACAGTTTTTATATTTTTTTTAAAGTGCAAAAAAATCACGGGAAAAAGGTGTAAAGTTTTTTTTTGATTTGAAGCCAAATAAAAAAAAAACTCCCCCACAGTAAATGCAATCGATAAAATCCTTTCCCCTGGCGCTAAAAAAAAATAACCCCCCCTTGGGGTTGTTTTTTTTTTAAAAATTTTTTTTTTTTTTTTCCCCCATTTTTTTAAAAGGGTTTTTTCTTTTTTTTTTTTTTTAAAATGAAAAAAAACCCTAAAAATAAATGGGGGGCAAAAAGCAAAAGTTTTATCAGTTTCCCTGAAAAAAGAAAAAAAAACCCCTTAACTCCCCCCTTTTTAAAAAGGGGAATTTTTTATAGGAAAAACACCCCCTTTTCCCCCTTTTTTTTCTTGCCCAAAATCTTTTGAAAATAGGAAAAAAATTTAAAAATTAAACATCCTTTTTCTAAAACAATACAATCACACTATTTTTTTTTCTTTTTTAATTTTTTAGGAAGGTTTTTAGCTAAAATTAAAAAAACACCCCCTAATTTTTTTTTTAAAAAATCGCAATTTTCCTAAAACACCCCCTTTTATTAAACCACTGATAAAGACTTTTTTTTCCCACCCTTTTATGCAAAAAAAATTTTTTTCCCTTTGGTAAAAAAAACTGTGCGTCCCCCTTTTCCTATCTTTTTCCCGATTTTTTACGAATTAGATCCTTTTCCCAAAAAGGGGGGGGGGGGCATCCCCCTTTTTTTTTTTTTTTTTCATATGTAAAAAACCAAAAATTGCCAAAAAGGGCCCCTTTTTTTGGACAAGGGCCCCCCCCGATTTTTCCCCATCCCCCAAGGGGTTTTTCTGTTAGAGAAATACGAATGGTTTTGGGGCCCAAAATTCCCCATCTAGAAAAAAAATGAGCCCAATCCCCTATTTTGATTTTTTTAAACCTCGGGGCCATCCTTTTCCCCCCCTCCCCCCCCTCTGAAAAACCCCCAAAAATGCAAGAGGAAAACCCCCCCTTTCCCCAAAAACTAAATTTTTCAAGAAAACCCCTAAAACCAAAATGGGCAAAAAAAAATTTTTAACCGGGGGGGGAAAATTAAAAATTGCCCTTTTCCTCAAAAAAACATAAAATCATGAAAAAATCTTTTTCTTACGACCAAAACCCCCCTTTGGAAAATTTTTCCCCCAATGCTAAACCCTCCACCTTTTTCCTTGGGGGTGAAAATCGCCCATTAAGGGTTTTTTCAAATAGGGGGCCCCAAAAAAAAAAAACCATAAAATTTTTTGGTACCATAAAACCCCATGGCCCCCCCTTTTTTTTTCCCTTTTTTAAAAAAAAAAAAAAAGAAAAAGAAAATTTTTTTTTTCTTTTTTTTTTTTTTTTTTTCTTTTTCATAAATTTGCAAAATCAATCCCCCGTTTTTTTTTTTTTTTTTAAAATTTTAAAAAAACCCTTTTTCTACTACGAAAAATTCCCAAAGGATTTTTTAAAACCCTCCCTTTTTTTTAAAAAAAAACCCCAAAAACACCCAAAAACCCCCGCAGGGGGGGAAAAAAAATTTACTGCAACAAAGGGGAAATTTGGTTAAAACCCAAAACCCTGAAAGAAGTCCCCTTTTTTTAAATCCCCCTCCCAAAAAAAATCACCCTTTTTTTTTCACCCCTTTTAAAAAAAAACCTTTTTTTACCCCCTGAAAAATTTAAACAACCTCCAACCAAAAAGGAATTAATCTGATCTATGGAAAACTTGGACATCACGTTGTAGAGGGGCCCCATAGTTTTTAAAATTTTTTCGAAAAATAGGATTTTTTTTTTTTTTTCCCCCCAACCCCACCCTTTTTCCCCCCACCAAAAAACCCTCGCGTTTTTTTTTTTTCCCACCTCTTTTTTGGGGTCCCCCTTTTAATAATTCCCCCAAATTTTTTTTTTTTATCATCCCCCCTTTCACCTTGGAAGTGCAAAAAAAAAAATAACAAAAATAAAATACTTAAAAAAAAACACCCCTATTGTGAAACCCAAAAGCAAAAGCATGTTTTTAGATAATTTCCCTCCTTTAAACCATTTTTTTTCTAGTTGGATTTTTTCGAATTTTGAGAAGCCCCTTTTTTTATTTCCTTTTTTTTTTTATCTAGTTTTTTTTTGATTTTTAAAATTAAGTTTTTCCCCAAAAAACTAATTTTTTTTTTTTTTTTTTAAAAAAAAACCCGCCCCAAAATTTTTGCAAGAAAGATGTTTTTTTTTTTTTTGCAAAAAAAAATTTTTTTTTTTTTATTAGTTAGTCCCCCGATTTTAAAAAAAAAACGGTTTAACCCTTTTTAAAATAGGTTTTTTTCAAGTCCAACGTTTTTTGAAAACTTTCCCCCTTTTTAATTTCCCCTACTTTTTTTCCCAAAACATCTGTTTTTTTTTTTTCGGAAAAATCTTTTTCAAAAGGCCTTTTTTTTTTTTAAAATTTTTTTTTTTCAAAAAAAAGAAGGAAAAAACCGAAGAAAACCTACCAAAAAATTTTTTGGTTGGGTTTGTTTTTTTTCCCCTTTTCGAAATTTTTTTTTTTTTTCCCATACCCCCCCCGCCTTTTTTTTTTTTCACCCACGAAAAAAGGAAACCCCCCCTACAACCCCCATCTTTTGGGGAAAACGGGGAAAAAAGTATGAAAGTGAAAAATTTTTTTTTTTTTTTTTTTTTTTTTCTACTATTACTGAAAATCAAATTTAGAAAAAAGATTTTTTTCAAACACTAAATTTTTCCCCATTTGAATTTTTTTTTTTCCTTTTTGATT
>JAFNEN010001673.1:0-24053 GCA_019343175.1 Oedothorax gibbosus | reverse complement strand
TGACACGAATTTTAAAAGTTACTTTCTTTCACACGTGTTTCATACAACTATTTTTTATAAGTTCCGTGAAAAAAAATCAATCTCATTGGTTCAAAAAATAATTTCCGTGCTAAGGTGTCTTGTGTTAAACTGTAACAGAATGATCGGCTTGCTTATAAATCTCTGGTGACTACAAAAAGTCAAACTTGGATATGTTTTAGTGTGCTATGCAGTCAAACATTTGATAACTGGTTCTGTTCAAAATTTAAAAAAATAATACATTCACGCGCATCATAATTTTTAATAAGTGCCATATCTAGTAAATTTCTGGATTTTATCGAATATTATGAAATATAAAATTTTACTTGAAATGTTGGCATCTTATAAAAAGAGTGAAAAAAAAGTACTTTTTTTCACTGCTTTTGGGTGAAAAAAAGTAATTTTTTATCACTGTTTCTAAAAAGTATAACTTTTCGCACGCGTCTGATATTAAAATTATAGTGTAAAAATCGGATTTTTATTCACGCAATTAAAAAATAGTTATTTATGCAACTAGTGTGAAAAGTAAGGCTTTTTTAAACAAGTTGAATAAATTATTTCACGAGCGAGTGGATATAAATTCACGACTTTAAAAAAGGCTATTTTCAACATGTTGTTATACACTGTTTTTTTATAATAACGTGCAAAAAAAGTATTTATTAAATTGGCATTTATTGATTGGCTTATTAATTATTTTATTATCACGTTCAAATGATTTGAATGTGATTATTTATAGTAATGATTATTTTAAAATCACCTGCAAAAAGTATTTCTTAGATTGGCATTGGAAATAAGAAGCCAAATAAAGAATCACGTTAAAATAAAGAATTTTCCACCTATCACAAAGCCGCCGAATAAAATATCATACTCAAATAAAGAATTTTACACCAATCAGATGCTCTTATTTACTTTGTCGCGCTAGTGCGTAAAAGTAACTTTGAAACACGATTTCGTTAAAAGCATCACTTTTGCCACGATTATTGATTTGAAAATAGTTATTTAAGCAACTAGTGACGAAAATAATACTTTATTAAGCGAGTGGCTTATTTCACGAGACCGTAGGTCGAGTAAAATAATGACAAGAGCTTAATATGGTATTATTTGGCACGTGCTTGCTTACAATATTTTTTATAATAACGTTCAAAAAAGTATTTCTACCAATGAGTGATTTTCATGACATCATTTAGTTTCCATGGCGATATTCAAAATGCAAAGTAGTAAAATAAAAGTTGGCGTGAAATTTGTGTTCTTACTTTTGTCTTATTTAATTTCCTTTAATAATTTTTTTAGTACTTGTAGTTTCCATGGAGATATTAGAAAATACAAAAGTAATGAACCAATAGAAATAAGTGAGTTTCATGACATCATTTAGTTTCCATGGAGATATTTATGACATCATTTTGTTTTTCTACCAATCAGATACTCTTATTTATTTTACCGCACTAGTGCCGAAAGTACTACTTTCGGTACTGCCTGTGACGTAAGCACGTAAAGTGTACTTTTCGCAACGATTTATAAATGAATATGATATAAAAAGTGAACTTTTTTGCACGTTGTTATAAAAAGTTAGGTTTTTTTTGCACGATATCATAAAAAAAGAATTTTCAAATTCGGATAAAAAAATTACGCTTGAAAAGGCCTTCCGGTTGTCACGTGGTATCTGTGACATCACTAGTAAGTATAAACAAACTTTGAAACACCAACTTGGTATAGTCCGGCGGTCACTTCTTAGCATCCCGAATATTTTGATTGTGAAAAATTATACTTTGAAAACAGGTAAAGAATCTAAAGGAGGCAGGGTTGCCAATCCAACTGCGTTTGGTGAACTCAGGGGATTATTGGGTTAGTTTGGTTTGAAATAGTGTGTCACACTAAAACTACACAGGGGTTATTTGTGAAAGGAGGATTCTAGTTAATTGCTGATGGTTGTCATCAATTGCACATGCATTTCTTTTCTATCTTGACTTTATCGTCAACAGATTTATACCCTCTGTGTAGTATGTATTATTTAACACATTCAGTATCACACCTGGGAGAACGCTATAAGTCAAAATATAACAATGCAATAATAGTGAATCCGATTTAAGTTCGAACTGCACTTCACTTGAGAAACTGTTCCTACACCTTAAGGTATACATACACACTAGAAAATGCCAAAAATAACCAAATTAGGCATTTTTTGTTTTTAAGTTCATTAGAATTTCCAATTCTTCCTCTCTAAAATGATGTAAATTTTGTACTGATACTCTACTCTAATAAAAAGTTACAAAGGTTTTTCTAATCTTCCAAATCATGAAAGTTAGCTTTTATAACCTTTTAACTCAATTTTCTCAAAACTTAATTTTTCTCATGTGTTACTTTGCTTAAACAATGATAACTAAAGTTAAAATTAACATTTTGTCAAACGAATTGTTTATTTATTTGTGGAATAAGTTGGGGGAGTGCGCGAACCTCAAAAAAGAAGATTGGTTTTAAATTAATTTACATTGCATATTCAAAGTGGACTGTTCCACAATCAAAATATTTGAGATACTAAGAAGTGACAGGCGGATATATCTACTTAAGACAAATTTGAACCTTCTTCTGTAAAACCGCCTTCATTATCTCTATAATTCTTATTTTGATAGTAATTTGATTAAATCAAGTTTAATTACAAAAACAAAAATATAACGCCGGTTTGTTTATACTTATTAAGGACGTCAACCAAATCGACGTGTTTGTGATCACGTGACGTACCGATGGGAAAAAAAACCTTTAAAAGGATTTTATAATTTTTTAAAAAATTTTATTTAGCAAAAAATATATACGTTTGTTATTTTGAGTTTGAACTATAATTAAAGTAATATTGGAAGGTATTTTAAAGATTCAGCTAAGTACTTTATTGAGAAAATAAATTTTAGTTTCCAGTATCGCCATCTACTGAACCTTCTTTGAACAAAATATTTCCTCTAAATTTAATTTGTAACTTTCTTGTAAAGATTTTATTAGTTAAAAAATATTGTGAGAAAGGGAAGTTTAAAAGCTAAAAAGTGCATCACCATAAATTTAATGTGTTGTTTCAAAATAGAAATAAGTTCTTAAGATTTTTTTCTTTTATTTTAATAAGCTTAAATATGTGAAACGACAATCAAATTTAATTAAAGTTATCTAGCTTTCTGATGTGGAAATACGCAAACATTTGCAAACTGATAAACGGTCTCCACCGTTCACCTCTATTACATTCGGAAATAAGTCATTATGATGTTTTACCTAAAAATTGGGGTTACTGTATGCATTAACAAAAGAAGAAATATATAGTATCTGATAACTTTAAATTTCGCTATAAATTGACGATATCATAAAAAATTTGATTCAATTAACAATATATAAAAGCTGCTATTGCATAGTATAATACTTTAAATTTAAAACAACAACTCTATACACAGTTTTATTATGCTGATTAAAGTAAAAATTAAATCTATATACATAAAAGGCAACTTCCGTTTGTTTGTATAAGACACGAGATCTAAAGAACCACGCAACAGATCGTTACGAAATTTGGCACAAAAATTCATCTCATCTCCGGAACAAACATAGGCTAAGAATTTTTCGAATCAGAACATTCCTTCTATCGTTTTTTGAACGTTTTTATTCGAATTTTTTGAAAAAACTACACCACTTTGGCTCAAATCCGATCTTTTTTTTACTTTCCTGATGCCATCGGCTGAAAAAATTAAATAAAACTTTTAACGAAAATATTTAAAATTGAAAATGTTTATTTATTCTGTTGCCATTACCTTCAGAAAACTAATTTCATTATTTGAAAAATAATTGACATGTTCAAGTGATGTAATTCCGCCAGTCTCCATTCCCGGATTTTATTGGGGGTTTATTTGAAGATTTTTTCATTGATTTTTCTGTTGACTGCATGTATGCATATTGAAGCAATAAATGTATAGTTAAGCTATTACTGAACTATGATGGTTAATAAAGGCCATCGCACTAGAGCTGCATATTAGTGTAAAACCTCGCCAAATGGGCATTTTCTTTTATAAATAATTTATAATCTGGTCGGTTGTTCGAAGGTCATTATGTTAGAGCTGTATAATGGGTGTGTTTGTAGCTATATCTATTGTGTAGCAGCTCTATCTACAAAAATCGTATGTTTTAGTATCTTTATCACAGTTAAGAAAAATACAAATAAATATTAAAAAAATGCAAATCGTTTGCTGTTTGCTGGAGTAGCTTTATAACATCTAAACAATTAGATAATGTAATTCGCTTTCATTAAGAATATTTTATTTTATGCACGCAGACCAACAGTGATCAGTTTAAAGTGAGATCGTTTTCGGCCATTTTAATCTATTATTGATACTTTTTAATCTATTATTGATAATGCCTAAAAGTAAACCCAAACATATTGGTCAAGTCCAATCTAAGGAGAAAAAAGCAAAGGCTTTACGGTTAAATGAGACGGCTACAGAGCGAGAACGGCGACTGCTACAGCTTCGAGAAAATGCAACAACATCCCGGGCTGCCGAGTTGGAGGAGGCACTACAGCTTCGACAGCAGCACGTGAGGGAGGCTATGGGAACTTTTCGAGCCGAACAACGAATAATTGAGACTCCAGAAGCAAGGGTTACACCGATTACGAATGGATCGTAGACGACATTCGCAGGCCGTTTTAAACGAAAAACATTACCTGGCTTAAAGGAGCTTTCTCCTATAATGCTACCAAGGCATACAGTTCCAACAATAAGATTATTATCGGCAAGATGGATAAGGTGTGTACATTTTGAGGTGCCATGAAATGGCCAGGTGAGACCCAGAAATGTGTTGCACTAACGGCAAGGTGAGGCTACAGACACTGCAACCTCCACCGGAAGTTTTAAGGAAGCTTCTCATCGACGATGATCAAAAGGCCAAACACTTTCGCTCCAACATTTGGAAATACAATTCCGCTTTTATGATGACCTCCTTTGGTGCAGACAAGAACCTGACAAACAGAAGATTCTTCACCACATTCAAAATCCAGGGCCAGGTCTACCACCGCATGGGAAGTCTACTACCACTACCGGATGAAGAGCCAAGTACGTCCAGGTGTACTTTATGGGTGGCGACCAGCAGATCGATCAGCGCTGCAGACTCAATCAGGGGTGTGGATCGCCTCATCATACAAGAACTCCAAGCCATGCTCCATGAGACTCATCCATACGTACAAAGCTTCCAAATCAGCCCTAGGGCAGATGGTCTTGCCGGAACACCGGATGGTCATCAGAGCTGACAGAACACCTGTTGGGGAACATGCCCGTCGCTTCAATATTCCAGTCACAAATGAAGTGGCCATTATCATGGTCGGCGATGAGCATGCCACAGGCTCACGCAACATTGTCCTGAAGCAAAGAGACAACATGCTCATCACCATCAAGGAGACTCACCGGTCCTACGACAGCCTCCAGTATCCACTCCTGTTTCCACGAGGTGAAGATGGCTATAATTTTGCCCTTTACCAAGTGAAGCCTAGCCTGGAGAGCAGACAGGAAAGAAAATAAGCTGCAAGGACTTCTATGCCTACAGACTAATGGTTAGAGAAGGTCATTTCAACCAGCTGCTACGGTTCAAAGAGGTCACCAGTCAGCTGATGGTTGACATGTATGCCAAAATCGAGACTGAGCGGCTACTCTATATCCGTTTAAACCAGACGACACTAAGAGCTGAGCAGTACCGTGGTCTTCAGGATGCAATGACTACCGATGGGAATGCGAGCAACATAGGCCAGCAGGTCATCCTGCCCTCCAGTTTCACTGGTTCTCCACGATATATGCACCAGCGCACTTAGGATGCCATGGCATATGTGAGGAAGTTCGGTCGCCCTGACCTCTTCATTACATTCACCTGTAACCCTAAGTGGGAGGACATTCAGCAGAACTTGTTTGATGGCCAGAAACCAAATGATCGCCATGATATTGTGGCCCGGATTTTCCACCTGAAACAGAAAAAGCTTCTTTGGCTGCTAAAGGATGGCAAAATCTTTGGCGAGCTGCCAAGCCTGGATGTACACCATAGAGTGGCAGAAGCGTGGCCTGCCCCATTCCCATACTCTGATATGGTGAAAGTCCAAAATCCAGCCCGAGGATATCGACAACATCATTTGCGCTGAGCTGCCTGATCCCGCAGAAGACCCTGATCTGTACAATACTATTAAAACCCAGATGGTTCATGGTCCCTGTGGTAGCCTGAATCGAGAGTCGCCTTGCATGGAAGAAGGCAAGTGCTCGAAGCGCTTCCCCGAGCAGTTTTTGGAAGAAACTCAAACCGACCGAGACGGATATACACTATACAGAAGACGGAAACCAGAGACGATGGCCACACTGCTCTTCTCAAGGTCCAAGGCCGAGAGGTAGAGATCGACAACCGCTGGATCATCCCTGATAACAAGCTGCTCTCCAAGACATTTAGAACTCATATCAACGTAAAAAGCTGTCAATCAGTCAAAAGCATCAAATACATTTGCAAATATGTGAACAAAGGATCCGACATGGCAGTCTTTGGAGTGGAGCAAGAGGGTGACCAGCGGCGAGACGAAATCCACCGCTTCCAGGTGGGCCGCTACATATCATCGAATGAGGCCATCTGGCTTATATTGTATTTCGACATCCATGAACGTCATCCGAGTGTGATCAACCTCGCTGTCCACTTGGAAAATGGTCAGCGAGTGTTTTTCAATGAAGAAAATGCAGAAAGGGTATTGCGACAATACCCGGAGTCCACTCTCACAGCTTTCTTTAAGCTGTGTCGGAATGACTCTTTTGCAAGGACCCTGCTTTATGCAGACGTGCCAAGTTTTTACACCTGGACTAACAAGACATGAATGAGGCTCAAGAGAGGGGTCAAGCTGGAAGGCAGGGAGGAAGATGCTGTCTTCAAGTCTGATGCCATCGGCCGGGTTTACACCGTGCACCCCAACCAGCAGGAATGCTTCTATTTACGCCTGCTGCTACACACTGTGCCCGAACCATGTAGCTTCGAAGACCTTCGAACCTTTGAAGGGGAGGTTTGTGGTACCTACAGAGAGGCCTGTGCCAAGCACGGTCTCTTAGAGGATGACGATCTCTGGGACAAGACCCTGGAGGAGGCTGCCCTCTCAAGAGCAACAAAGCAACTGCGCCAGCTCTTTGCCATCATGCTGATGACCTGCGGCTTGGCCGAGCCTCTCAAATTATGGGAAAAACACAGGAACAGCATGGCTGAGGATATCTTCCACACAGTTCAAAGACAGCACCCTGATGAAGATATTCCTTACAATGATGTCATCTTTAATGGAGCTCTCCTTGAGCTTCATAAGCTCATTCAATCAATGGGAGGAGAAGGAGTCGTTGCCTATGGTTTGCCTACGCCAGAGGGCAGCGAAAATGTTCTTGCTCTCGAATATCAGCGCGAGACAAGCTACAATACAGAAGAGATGGCTGCGCATGTAAGAGAAAATGAACCACGTCTTACAGAGGATCAGAATCTTGCATACAACGCCATCATCTCCAGCATTGAACAGGGTGCAGGAGGTCTCTTCTTTATCGATGCCCTGGGCGGTACTGGCAAGACATTCGTAATAAACTTGCTTCTGGCCAAGCTCGGACAGCACAAGAAGATCGCCTTGGCAGTGGCCTCAAGTGGGATAACAGCAACCTTACTGGATGGGGTAGAACTGCCCACTCTGCATTCAAGCTGCCCCTAAACCTGATGAAGCAAGAAACTCCCACTTGCAACATTAGTCGTGGCTCCATCAAGGCCAGGATGCTCTCGGAGTGCCATCTCATTATATGGGATGAAGCTACGATGAGCCACAAGGGGGCTTTTGAAGCTCTGGACCGCCTCTTCAATCAAGACCTGAGGCGCAACAACATGATAATGGGAGGTACTGCAGTCTTGCTGTCTGGTGACTTTCGACAGACTTTGCCCGTCATTCCCAAAGGCACGAGATCCGACCAATACAACGCCTGTATTAAGACATCACACCTGTGGCCAAGCGTTAAACGCTTTAGCCTGAAGACCAACATGAGGGCCCAGCTCAGTGGCGACCAATGGGCAGCCATATTTGCCCAGCAGCTTCTAGAGGTAGGGATTGGCACCTTATCAGCAGATCAAAATGGAAGAGTCACTCTCCCTTTTGGTCATGTGGTACAAGCCATGTCTCAACTGGCAGAAAAGGTCTTCCCTAACCTACACCTACATTATCAAGACCGAAGCTGGCTAAGTGAAAGAGCCATTCTTGCTCCCGAGAACGTGGCAGTTGACAGCATTAACACCAAGCTTTTGGCCCAGCTTCCAGGAGAGACATGCATCTACAAATCTGTCGACACCGTGCCGGACGAAGACGAGGTGGTCAACTATCCTGTGGAGTTCCTCAACAGCTTGGATCCTCCAGGATTTCCTCCTCATAAATTTGAGCTAAAAGTAGGAGCTCCAATCATACTCCTGCGGAACTTAGATCGACCCAAGCTTTGTAACGGCACAAAGCTGACAATCAAGAAGCTGATGCCAAGGGTGCTGGAGGCTACCGTGATGACGGGATCAGCTAAGGGAGAGGACGTGTTTATTCCCAGGATACCCCTCATCCCTTCCGACGCACCCATATCTTTCAAGCGCCTCCAATTCCCAATCAAGCCAAGTTTTGCCATGTCCATCAACAAGGCCCAAGGGCAGTCCCTCAAGGTGGTCGGCCTGCAACTGGCAGAACATGTCTTTTCTCACGGGCAATTGTATGTCGGTTGCTCCAGAGTGGGGAATCAAGAAAAACTTTTTACTCTTGCACCAGATTCCAAACCGAAAAACTTTGTGTTTACGGAGGCACTTCAAAATTAATTGTCTAATATTATATAAATTAATTGAATTATTAATGTATTTATTATTATTGATATATCATTGTACATATATGCATTGAATTTTTATTATATTAACTTTCATTAAATTATTATTGTACATATATGCATTGAATTATTATTGTATTCATTTTCCATGAATTATTATTGTATTTATTTTCATTCAATTATTGAACATATCTGCATTGATTTAGTACTGTATACATTTGCATTGAATTCTTAATTTTTCAGCATTTGTATTGAATTATGGTAGAAATTTGTACTGCTTATATTGTATTTAATCTACAAAGTGTCAAAAAAAGTTACTTAATTTATTATAGAACTCCCTTGAATTGCGTTAAATAAATGTTTGAGACCCTTTTAAGATTTAGCTGTTTTTCCATTTTTAATTCTTACTGATTATTTTTTACTTAAATATGTATTCTTTTTAATTTGAGCTTCTTATCAAAGGTATTTTTGAAATTAATATTAATCATTACTATATCCAAGTTGGGTAATTAAATGGAAAATTACTGGGTAATCTTCATATCTTATGTAACTAAAATGAAAGAAAAAAAATAGTTAAATTGACTGTTAAATTATTTTTCCACCTCTACCCGTGCAACGTCGGGTATAACAGCTAGTTAAAAATATAATAATATTGTAAAATTGTTACAATTCTGTCGTAGTAAGAAAAAAACACATTTTTATAAAAAGATTATTTGTTATTTATAAACAAGATTAACTTAAGAACGGTATAAGAAAGCAATTAACTAAAGAATGAATGTTTCTTAATCATTAGTCCAAGTTGGTGATACGTGAAAAAAATATGTTATACTTATTGTATTCGTTTTGAAGAAAGTCTTGCTAATTGCAAAAATATCCTAGTTGTTTGTTTCCTTTTAATAAGGATTTATTAAAAGAACTTATGAAACACACTATCTTACATTGTTACGATGCGCTATATGCCATATCAGTTGGTTTTTTAATCTAATTAAAAATAATTGTTCTCGTTGGTATAAAAAAGTCACAGTTTCGAGGACAAAACAGAACACCAGAGATAACTATGTATGTGGTTGCAGATTTTTTCTTATCTAAGAATATTCGTAGTATTTTTTAAATTTAATTAGGACATGAATTAGCAATTTTTTGTTCCTGGAATAAAAATAAATAGGTTTGTTACAGAATCGGTCACTTAAACCGCCCCCACACATCATTTTTGCTCCCCCAACAGGAAACAAACTATTAATACACCACAGAAAGATATTCGCCAAATAGGGCCGTTAGCTAGTTATAATTCAAACTTTTAAACGCCAAAATTAACTATTTTCATTAATCTTCTTTTTCATAATTAATAATTAGACTTTATCGTTTGCTAACTTTGTTTGAAGTTCGAAGAATAACGATGTAATTTTTTTAAATAAATATCTTTGAGTCGCCACAATTTCCCATTTACAATTCTTTCGAAAATTCAGTTATTATTTATCGTTTATTAAATTAATTTACAGTTCAAAAAATATATAATTACGAAATTGATGCTTTAAAAATAATAGAGAAACTTTGCACATTTTTCATATATGTAATGAAACATCAAAATAACTCTATTGTGATATTACAACAATCCAAATTGAATTTACATATCACATAAATAAATATTCTTCCAAAATTTTTATTTTTATTTTAAATAAAGTTTCTCGTACGTTTAACGAAATGGCAACAGTAAAAATATTGAATAAAAATGGAATTTGCATGTTATTTCAATGTAGATTAAATTTTTCGTTATTTACACTTTAAATAAACTTCTAATTAAATTTTTTTAATGAAATTTGTAATGTAGCCTAGCCTGATTTTTTGCTTCAAAATTACGTATCCCACTTGTTTGTGAGACTTACGGATCGTTCTGTGAAAGTGGGTGACAGACGGACGGACAGAACGATTATAATACCTTCCACTTTTTATGTTATAAACGTAGTGTGGAAGCTAAAAAATGTTAACTTAATCTGAGCAGTTATAATGTTGATACCTTAAATTGATAATTTTAAGAAAATAACTGATACAAGTTTTTATTGTATTTCTCTTATAAAATTTAAAAAAAAAATAGGCTATTGTTGGGAGATATATATTTTAGGAAACATGTTTGGCAAATTTACATCACTATTGCATTCTCATATTAGTGACTTATTCGACAATATGAATATAAAAGTTAAACTTATTATAAAACAAAAAATTCTTGAAATAATTTGAGAATGATTCATGTATATCAAGATAAATCCAGATTTTTTTTTCAGTTTCGATTGACATTTACGCATAAATATGAAAAATTAAATACCACAATGTCAGAAGAAATTGACAATGTTTTAAAGAAGTTTTTTATGTATCATGTATTCTGTTTATATTTATTTTTCACATAGGTGAATATAAAAAAATAACGATTTTGAATAAGTTTTTTAAATTCCATTCAAGGAATTATTTATTTGAACTATGCAGAACTAATCTAATTGTTTATATTGTTGTTATTTTTGAGCAGGAGAGAGCATCGTAAAATATCAATAAAACTGCGTACTAGAAATTTTAAAAGGAATAGAATGCATCCGTATTTATTTTAAAAGTGCACAGCTCCTCCAAACACAAGTTGCAAGTTTTTATTTTATGCTTCAATTGTATTATTTTATGTGAACAGAGTCCTTTTTGCAATTGAAACAACATAGCCTTTACTTTTGCTGATATATCCCTCTCGAAACGTTTTAAAATGAACCCCTAAATTATTTACAAAACGTCAAAAGGAATTTTAAAACACATTGAATGCAATCTGTACATTTTTTAATGCAAAAACTTTTAAAAGCATTTTTAACTTTGTCAAATGTTTTACAAAAGTCAACGTAATTGGATTCCAATACATGCATGTAGTTAAAAGTATTGAATGTAAAAAACCTAAATATTTGAAATGAAAATACTACTAAAGGCTATAAAATAATTAGTCTTTTAAAGAACCATCCTTTTTTGTAGTATTAAAAAATAATATTGTTTTGAGATGGAATGGATATAAAAGAAAATATGTCATTTTAAATTAAAATATCTGGGTTGACAACTTCAGTTCACATTTTTGGTTAATTTAGATATGAAACTTGCATTCTATTTTATTTATGTTTTAGTCTTTTTTCTTATTCATTGATTCAAATTTTTAAAAAATTTATTTTTAAAATCATTATAGTAGTATAACAGTAATTAAAACCTTTGTTAAGGTATAAAAATACAGTAAAAAGTATGAAAAAAATACTTGAAAACAATTCAAGCTTTATTTAACTTTTATTTCTTTTAACAAAATGCTTCCAATCCATCTTAAACATTTTATGTTATTTGAAGAGTTAGAATAGTGCGATTTTTTATAGTACACTCGCATAAATGAAAAGTCTAGTTTAAAAAAAACCTTCATCGAATAGGTATCCTTATTTATCGGGGAGATCCAGTCAATCCTCTTTGGCGACCAAAGCTAGTCATCGCATAAACTGGTGTAAGGAAACGGTTTCTCACTTGGATCTTCTCTCGTGGTAACCCTGAAATGCTAGTACCGAAAGAAGAATCAAGGGAGAAACCGTTTCCTGTCACCAATGCCAGCCAAGCAGACCTGAATACGGAAAGATTCCCAGTCATTCAAGGGGTTCGTTTACTGGACTCTTCAAATTGATGTTATATTTGAGAATGATGGATAATGGACAATAAATTAGATAGCGTGTAAATTGTCAAAACTCGCGTTACCTTTTGAGAAAAGGATTGTCAAAAGGGACAAAATTTGCTTTGTCGATTGACGAAATCTCAAAAGTTATACTTTTATTTCTCAGAGTGCAACACCGTACGTTCCATGGGGTTTTCATCGAGGGATTGATAGTTTATAAATAACGATAATTAACCATTTCACTCCCTTCGATTCCAATTGGTATAATCATCTTGCTATTTTTATTCTCACAAAGTTAAATTCGAATTTATTAAGATAAATTTTCCATAAATTTTTCTATGAAGTTATATTTTCTTTTTGTATAGTTAGATGGAATAATCATGTGTTTTGAAAAATTAAATAATGTTTGTTTATATAAATGAAAGTATGAAAAACATGGCAAAATATAATTCATTCTGAAACAACTTTATCGTATAAATTGGCCCTAAATTCTTCATGTTTGCATGTTTTAAATGTTTAAAAAATTAATTTCAATAGAGTTTTGAAAAAAATATTGTTATGATTTCTTTAAAAGTTTCGATTCCAAATCTCTTTTCATTAATTTTTAGTTACAAAATTACAATTTTGTCCCCTGTTTTTTTACCATTTCATTTCGTATATCTGATGAGTCTATTTTATAAATTTTAGATTTTTAGAATGAAAAATAAAAGTTTTGACTGAAATTGTTAAGGGCGCCCTAAAGAATGTTTACCACTGTATTATTTTGTGTTTGAAGAACTGCTCTTAGGACGAGACATTTTTTATTTGGGACAAACACAAAAGTGCAAGTCAAAACGGTAGAATTCTGTGAGATCCAGCACAAACGATGTTATACATCCACAATCTCAGTAAATTCTCACCAATCTGTCGCCAAGGCAACCACGAATTTTATACATACCTCAATTCACTACAGTTCAATTATGAAAGTCAGTCATTACGAAAAATATTGTTTTTATGAGAAAGTCACTTCACTACACCTTCTATGGGTTTGCTCGTCTGTAGAAGACATTTTACTACAGGCGATGTTTGTGTGCAGTGGGAACAACATAAAAGAATGCAATGAGATAATATATTAGTTTGGTTAGCTCAAATGATGACATTTTTAATTTGATTAATAGAAAACTTATTTGTGTTATGCTAATATTACATTTGGTTTGGTTACATAGAGTTTCACTAGTGTTGCCTACCCTGTGAAATGTTTACCTTCCATGCGAAATGTACCTTCCATGCGTACGATGTCGCCCTTAACGGTTGCGTTGAGTTCTTATTCAGGTGTCGGCTCGTCACTTGACTGTGGCTCTAAATTATGACGCCCGTGGCCAATAGCCCTAGTGTCGCTTTAGTGCGACGATAATTCAAACTAACCTTCCATGGGGTTGCTCGTCTGTAGAACCCGTTTTACTACGGGCGTTGTTTGTATGCAGAGTAAACAACATTAAAGCATACAATGAGATAATATATTGGTTTGGTCATATGATGAAATTTTTAATTTGATTAATAGAAAACTACTTATTTTTGTTATGCTAATATTACATTTGGTTTGGTTGTATAGAGTTTCAGTAGTGTTACACTTGAGCTATTTGCGTCAGGACTCGAGATTTTGAACCACCCATTTTTGATGATTAGCAAGAATAAAACTGTCAATTATACTTTCTGCTTCAGTTTGTCTAAATAAACAAAATATAAGACAAATGAAGACCATAGTACTGGATAATTTATAAATTTCAATTTAAGTTACAGGAAAAACAATTTTAAATACTTGAATTTAGGGTCTATAAGGATGGTCGTAAAGGGTTATTAATGGGAAAAGTGCCAAATCTCAAGTTAAATTGATAAATTGAAATGTTTTTTTATTCTTAAAATCAAAGTTGAATCGTACAAGGACAAATCTGAAAATTGATATTTTATTCAAAATAATTTATTTTAATTTTTTATCTATAATATTAAAATTCTGTACTTTTAATATGAAATTCGTAAATTATAAACTACACTCTTAAAACAAAAGAGTGAAATTCACTCCTATAGGAGAAGTGCATTTTCGGCACCGGAAAGGAGTGGAAATTAACTCAGACTGAGTTAAAACCGCTCGTTTTAAGAGTGTAGGACGCAGATTGTTTTCTTTTATTTCTTTTACCCACTCCGAAAAAGAGTGAAATTCACTCCTATAGGAGAAGTGCATTTTCGGCACGGAAAGGAGTGGAAATTAACTCAGACTGAGTTAAAACCGCTCGTTTGTTTTAAGAGTGTATATGTTTTTTTTTTTATAAATAGAATAATCTTCGGTTCTACACAACAACTATTATATAAAATTGAAAAATAATATACAATATTTTCTTTAATATTATTATTATATATTAATATTATTATTATATATTAATATTATTATTATATATTAATATTATTATTATATATTAATATTATTTATTATTATATATTATTATATTATCATTATATATTAAAACTTTTATTTTTCATTCGTGTATTAAGTCTATTAAAAGTATAGATAATACTTATAAGCATTCATGGTTTTATGTTTGAAAACAAACTGCACTTCCTCAGCCACTTCCGTTCTCCGACTTCCGGTTCTCCGAAATAAACGAGTGACGAATGGGAGCGGTTTGTTTTATTGTGGAGTTTGTTTATTTTTTTTTCTTCTTCGGAAAGTTGACCTAAAAAATATTGTCAAAAAATGACTAGCCAGAAATTTAATAATTTGGATGTATTATATTATGACCTTTTAAAATTATCAAGTACCAAAAAAAATCGATTTAAAAAAAATTAAAATTATCGCTTCGCAAAAATAATTTGTATATGAAAAGCAAAACAACAAGCGCCTTCGTTGTTTGAACACGCTCATTTTGTAAATAGATTTTAATAAAATTGCTGACGATCGCTCTTTTTTTCGTGCAATAGATCAACAAAAATGGACGAAATGGAAGTAGCTGCGGAATCTTCCTGCAAAACGCGATTCGTAGTGCCTTCTCACTAACACTTTAAAAACCCTGAATATAAAATTTAATATGTGTTAGGCCACCGGCTTAGTGGCTGAGAGGTTTAACGTGTCCGCCTCGTAAGCCCAAAATCGCGAGTTCGTGCCCTGGCTGAGTCGTTGGATTTTCTGGATAGGAAAATTCTGCGCACACATGTCATATGATTATGTGGCATGTAAAAGATCCCTAAAGTACCTTGTTTTACTTCACTCACTCTTACTTATAATAATGTAAAATTGCATTCATATTAAAATATTGTTCGTAAGTATATAGACATCTAATAATTATCTTCATACTATTTAATGTACAAATTTTTCTTGCATACCATATTTAATTTCGCTACTTTTACCTTTCACCTGGCAGTTGTCATTAGTTAGTGCTGTGTTCATAGTCATTCTGGACTTTGAAGATGTCGTGTTTCGTGCCAACAAAGGGTCATTTGCGGGGAATTTTAATCCATTTCTATATTTACTTTAATATATTACTTTATTTACTTTAATATTTACTTTTTTAATTTACTTTATTTCATTCTTACTAATATTACTGTAAAATACTATTCATATTAAAATATTATATGTAAATGTTTAGGTATCTAGTATATATGCTACTACCATTAAATCTACACGTTTCTCTTACATCCTGTATTTAATTCCCCTAAAAAACTTACTTTACTTCATGCCAAATACGCTTGATCACGTACAGCATATACATAACTGTAATGGGTCTTCAACAAAGCCACTAAATCCTCATGGCCCAAACTAATCTTGTATTTTCCCGTGACATTAGGGTTCCGTTCCTATTGTTTTTTCTTTCCTGTTCGCTTCTTCGTGAGAAGAAAAACATATGCTATTTCCTAAGTAAATTCACTAAAACTATTTCTTACCTTGGAAAAACATCACAAAGTGTTTAAGAACGATACCCTGATTTTATTTGCATGGAAAATTGCTTAGTTTGTTTTTGCAATTCCCTTAAAAACAGTTTGTCATATGTTTAAGTGGTTATGCCGAAATTCAGATGTATAGTCACTATTTACAAGATTATATATGAAATACAAATTATATATGTAATACAAGATTATATATGTAATACAAGATTATATATGTAATACAAGATTATATATGTAATACAAGATTATATATGTAATACAAATGTAAGCAAATATTGCTTATGTTCCAAGCCAAAACCTATTTAGTTGTATGGCATTATGTATCGATTTATTTACTAGAAATTATTATGCATAATTTTACAATTACTTTAAATGTTATATACATGTACTTTAAATATCAAAGCATATTCAATTAGTACTTCGAATTATTTAAGTAGCTTTTCTTCCTTTGATTTAACTGGTAGAAGCGCATGTTGTTGTTTTTTACATTATATTTTGAAAATTCATAAACGGCATTCAGTAATGGAGCATGGGGAGCCTTGCCATGCTTTTAGAATTTTATTTTTATAAATTTTATTTTGCACTAAAAGTTTCATGTAATGGCACATATTAAAGGAAATTTTATTGGCAACAAGTATATAATAGTGATAATATAAATAATGCATCTTTCTTTTTTTTTAATATATTGTTTTTTAAAACTCAGAAACTTTGCCTATAGAAACTTGCCCCCCCCCACTTGGCCCATGCAAAAATGCATAATTTTAAAGGGCAAAATAATAATATTTCAAATTAATTTTGTAAGCATTAAATGTAAAAAAATTATATTATAATTCAAAACTTTTGAACTCATTTAAAAATCATGTTTACCGTAATATTTAGAGTAAACATTTGTCTAGTATTGTATGAATTAAAAATTCTAATATTGTCCATAACAAATATTTTTTATATTTATGTTAAATATATTTTATTCAGTTTGTACACACATTAAAATGCACAAGATATAAGCCTCACTTTCAATTTTTATTTTAACGGCACAAACTGTAAAAGTCAAAGTCAAAGCGCACTTTCAAAGCTAATCGTTCGCCCCCCCCCTCCCCCTATAAAGAAAAAATCTGATAATATCTTAATATTAATCTGGAGTATTATTATACTTGAATTTATAACTTATATAGGATTTGCAGAAAAAGTTTAACATTTGGTCATAAATGATAAGTTTGATTTAGTTGAGGTTTTCGTTTTATTCTAAACACGTACAAATACTAATAATAAATCTATTACCTTCATAAAGTTATAATCATACGTTATTATTAACCGTGTATTTGATGATTTCATAACTAGTTCACTTAGCCTTGGTCCAGTGGTCAACCCTCCCTTACATAGAGTGGCCAACCCTCCGCACCTAGACATTTCGTAAAGAATGGCACATGGTGCTTTGAAGCCTGCTTCATTGCACAAACTTAAAAAATTTTATTTTTCTGTTTTTGTTTTTCAGTTAAAAAGGCGTAAAAAGGGAAATGATTCGATTTGTCGAAGCAAATTTTTTTTTTCTATTTAAAGGGAGTCTAGAAAAATTCTTGTCTCTATAAATTTTTATGTAACATGAAAATTTTAAAACTACATTGTAAAAAAGTCTAATTTTTACAGAAAAAACTTTTATCTTTGCGCTATTACTTTTGTTGTTAAAAATAATTACTCCAAAAAAACATTTTTTTACTCAGAGCAATTTATCTTTACTAAAATAGTTAAAGGAAACAGTATTTTTTTTTTTTGTAAATACGGGTTCTATAAAATTCCAAATTTTTTTAAGCTTTTTAAAGGGGCTGTTTGGGAGAAAAATAAACTGTTATATTAAAAGGGAAACTGTGGTTTCTTTGATAAGTGAAATAGCGCTTGTAGAACACCTTTTTTTTAATAAAACACCTTTTATTTATCGTTTTCCAGTCTTCTCATACAAGGGATTGTAGGTTAGTCTAAGGAAGTCGAGGCAAAAAATACCCAAATTAAAAATCATTTTACAAGTTCCAAAATAAAAAATAAAAAAAAAAATTTCCTGAATTTAATAATTATTCCTAATGAATGTAATTTTAAACAAATTCTCATTTACTACAAAATTTCTTTTTCAGTTTTAAAGAAAAAAATGGTCCGGATAATTTTTTTCGGTGCTCGGGTTTATCCCCACAAAGTGTTTTAATAAAATATAAAAGGGGTTGAATTTCATAGAAATATTATCCACACCCACTTCATTTAATACAATTTAAAAAGAAGAATAGCGTGGAAATTATCCGAAAAGTTTTTCTTTTTTTCATTTAAAAATTTTTAATTAATTATTCGGGAAAGTAAAAAGCTGTAATTGTGAAAAGATTTTTTTGGTAAATGTAAAAATTAGAGAAGTAGAAAAAAATTGTTTTTTGTGACGTAGGGGAGGGCCATTAATTATGCTTTTGTTTTAAAAGGAAAAAAAATTAAACTAGAAAAAAAAAATTTCTTACTAACTACGAAAATACAATTTTTAAAAAAAATAAAAAATTTAATGAATTTAAAAAATACGGAAAATTAAAGAAAAATTTTTTTTGTTGTTTATTTTTTGATTAAGCATAAAACTATTTAAAATTAAAAAATGCAGCTACTCTCGGAATTATTAATAAACGAAAATCTTCTTAGTTTTATTTAACCTTTTTTTAAATTTTTAAATACCCCACAGTAATGTGTTTTTTTTAAAATACTCTAAAAATGTAAAACAGGGTTTTTTAAAGTAACAACGTTATTTTCTAAAGATTACTTAAAAATTACTTTTTATCTTTCAAAATTTTTTAGATTCCCCCAAAAAATTTAAAATCAAATACTTTTGTAATAAGATTTTTAATTTGGTAAGTTACAAAAGTTTAAATTGCATATAAAATAAAAAATTAAAAATAATTGTTAATAAAGCAATATTGAAAACAAAAAACAATTGTAAAAAACACCTAGATTAGTGTGGTTTAAAAAGAAGTAGAATAAGTAGGGAAAAAAAAACTTTTATAAAAAACGTTTTTTTTTTAGATAAACAAAATTTTTTTTTTAAAAACATTTTTAAAAGGGAAAAAATTTTTCTTTATTTAAAAAACCCCCCCATCCCCTTTTTCCAAATGAGAAACTTATTTTTTTTTTTTAAATCCCCATTAGATGTTTTTTAAATTGAAAAATTTGGTTGGGACTGCCGTGGTCCGGGGATTAAAAATTGGTTGACCAATAAAAAAAAAGGGGTTCACATTAATGGTAAGTACTCTGTTGGGATAGGTAGTATTGAGTGCCCAGGGGCTCTTACAGGGGCCCAATTTTATTTAATTTTTTTATTGATGTATCTGCTGGGGTTGAATAGCAAATTTTTTTTTTGCCCGATGACTTAAAAGTGACGATAATTAAATTCTGTTTGGAAATCGAGCAGTTACAAATGATCTTACGAAAATTACTGAATGGGCTTCAAATGGGGCATGTTTTTCAAAAGTTAACAAATGTCAAACTTGCATTTTGGGAAAAATAAAGTTAATCATTTTATGTTTTACAGGAGTGTTCCAAGATAGTGAGTTTTCCCTTAGAGATTTAGGAGTTTTGGGAGCAATGATTTCAAAAAAAGTAAAAATGTGTTGAGGCAAGTAAGAAAGCCAAACGAATTTGGGATTTTAGAAAAGTATCACTTCTAAAACTAAAAGATTATTTTGGGCCCCTTGCATAGGGGATTTTGGGAAGGCCACATCAGGAATATGCTGTTTAGTTTTGGTTCTCTTCCTCGAAAATATAGAGTTGCTTGAAAAATTTTAGAACAGGCTAAAAAAAAATATTTAAGGGTTTTCTGGGATTTATTAGATAACAGATTAAGATTTTAAAAAATGTATTTCCCTTGGAAAAAAGGAGGCTAGGTTGATTTAAACAGTTTATTTTAATTCATAAAACGAGAGACATGGAGGGGTTAGGTTTTTCCTTTATATCCGGGCCCGAGGGGCATGATCAGAAAATTGAATAAATTTCCCTTAGAAGAGAGGTAAAAAAACAATATTTTTTCAATAGAGTTGTCATTTATTTAATGCTTTTTCCAAATTTTGCTTCATTCGAAGAGAGTAAAGATTTTAAAAGAAAACTTGACGGTCATTTGGGAAAATGGAATGTTTTAGATTTATTTTGGACCAACCTTGCTGGGCCTTGGCCTGTTGTTGGGCGACATTTTTTATTTGTATAATCAAAAAGTCATTTTTAACTCGAAAGTGAAGCATGGATTTGCAGTTCCTTATTCTCGTATATTCACGTATTTGACGTAGAATAAAAGAGTAACAATTGTTCTGAGCGTCATTGAAGTCTTTACTCCCCCTAAAGTTTTTCATTTCAACTTTTCCCATTTTAGAAGTCCCTTTTCGAACAAAGAAGAATATTATTAAACCGTCTCTTTTCATCTAAAAAAAAGATTAATACGATTGACATGTTCTACTAAAAAAACAGTCGTACAAAATTGTTTTATTTTGATATTTATATTGTGCTTTTGTTTTGCATTTTCCGTATTTTTTATTATATTTTTTTTTCCGTTTCCTTGGTCCCCGCGTACAGACAACATTTATGTCAATCCCTGTTTGGTTAGTTTCTAGCTTAACTCAAAAATATACCAAAAATCTCCGTAAAAGTTTAATAAACTAGACAGACTTCGAAAAATATCAAGCTAGTTCCCCCATCAAACGATATATAAATTATTCAAAAAGGAATACGCATAGCAAAAAGGTGATGACCGCTGTATAATTAAGAATTTTTTAAACTTTCTTTAAAAATTTAAAACAAAAAACCAAGCTTTGCAAAAATATTAATACTTTCTACAGTTTTTTAAATGAACCTCTATTAAACTAATAATTTTTTATCCTTAATTCTTTTAAAGAACCAAATTTAAAAAAAATTGATTTTTTTTTTTATCGGAAGTATTCTAATGCTACAAATAAATACTACAAATTTTTGGGGCTTTAATTTAACCAAAAAGCTGATGCTTCTAAAAAACCTTTAATTATAAAAAAAAATAGAAAAACTTTTAAAATAATTTTGGGAAAGTAACAAGAAATGTGGGTTAGTATTAAACCTGGCCCGCCGGGGCCGAAGGGGTGTAATCGGCGAGCCCGCCCGAAAGTTCTGGTTCTGTCCTTGTCGTAGCCATACTATAGACGTATTCGTAATGGGGGAAACCCTCTAAAAATCACCGGGGTTCCCCGATTAACATTGTATACAGTGCTCGTTAAATCTGTGGATTTCGAAAGTCCCGACGGCGTTATCGTACTATTTCGCTCAAAAGTTCCTTTGGGATCCCCCTTCAGGTGCCGACCTCGTCCTTACCCGGGGTTCTAAATTACGGGGCGTAATTGGCTGTGTTAAAGCCCCAAAGGGAGGCTGAATAGGCAGCCGGAAACGATTACTTACATTTCAAGTTTCAAAAAACTCGAAAAAAAAAAAATTTGCACTAAACACAAAAAAAGACTTGTCGTGTATTTCATTCACAGTACATAAGAAAAAATGACTTGTGTTTGCTCCAAATGGTCCCAAAAAAACGCCGTTGTTTAAAAGCAGTTCTTTATTTGGATGAAAACAGAATTGGGAAAAATAGTAAAAAATTTTTTTTGAGGACATCTGCTGGGGGGTTTTTTCGTGGGAAATTCAATAAAGAGTTTTGAATAATCAATTCAATTTTAAACACAACATTAATTTTTTCTTATAATTTTGTTTCAAAAATCCCCCCCCCCCTCAGGTATATCAACCTTGAGATAAAACCAAAAATTTTTACAAATTTCCATAAAGATAGTTTCTCAATTTTTCAGAGTAGCTCTAGTTCACTGTCGTGATGGGGGGATCGATAGTGGGTATTGCGTGTATTTTTACAGGTTAACTCTTTAAACCCATCCGATTCAATTTATTTTTCCCAAAAAAATCATACAAGTCAATCAAAAATAAAAAAAAAACAAATATTAAAAAGTTAAACAAAAAAATTTATTTAAAGTTTTTAAAAGAATAGTATTTTACTTTTGGGGAAAGAAGGATTCATTAGGATGATTAAATTTAAGAAAATCAGCAAATCCTTATAAATTGCGGGGTTTTTTACTCTCTAAAATTTGCTACGGGAAATAAATAAAAAGTGGGGTACAGATTGAGAGATAACCGAGAGGGATACCTAAGAACTCAGGCTGGGGTTGTTTTATATTCTGAACGGGGCTTCTTGAGGGGCATAGAGTTACTGGTGTCGTCAGGATTGGGGTGGAATGTTGGAGCGGCAACTAGGGTCTGGGTTTCTGGGGGGGTCAGCGGCTGTCAACAGAAGGTTGGGGGTAGTTAGATCCATCGGAGAGAGGGTATTTTTTTGGGGAGGCATTTTGGTGCTGAAGCGGATTCCCCGGCGAGTGGGGGGTGAGATGAGTCTCGAGGGACTTTGAAAAGTTTTTATTATTTTTTTCTTTTAAATTTTGGGGTTTTGGCTTTTTTTTAATTGTAGTCGGGGGCATCTTTTATGCAAAGTTTTCTTTTAAATTTTAAACCCCTTTTTTTACCTCCAGGTGGGGTAGTTGCGCCGATTGGTTGCCCCGGGGCTCCCATGGACGTTCCCCAATTCTTTTGATTGGTTTTTTTCCTCCCCTGGCGAAAAAACTCTCAAACAAAAATATGGGAAAAAGTTTTTCGATTCGTTTTTTTAAAAATCATAAATCAATTTAAAATCCATCTTCTTGGGACCACACACTGCTCTGCCCATTTAAAACCCTCAAACTGTCTTTTGCGAAAAAAATAATTTACGACCCCCTTTTTCCAACAGAAAAATCTTTTATTACTTAAACCTACCTAAATTTTTATTTTTTGGGCCCTGAGAAAGGAATTCAAAAAAGAGCAAAGCTTAATTTTAAAAAAATTTAACACAAGAATACACTACAAATTTTTAAGTGCAGTTTTACATTGAAACAACAAAAATGTCAATCCCAAATTCACGAAAAATTTATCTTAAAGTCTAAAAATATTTTTTAAATTTGTTTTTCTTAAATCGTCATGGAATTTATTTGATGAATGTCATTAAAATTTAAATTACGACGCAAAATATGTAGGAATTAAGCCTATTTTAAAAATTTATTTAATTGGATTTCTTTATAAAAAAATTTTAAAAAATCCAAAAAACAAAATTAACAGCATGTTAAAAATATATTTTAATTAAATAGTATTTTTTAAAAAATTTTAAAAAATTATGAATTTTAAAATTTTAATTGCAGCGACTGTTATCCTCCCAATCAACCTCACCAAAAAATCAAACTTCTAAAATACCCCTTGATTTTTTTGCGAGTCAAGAATATTGTTCACTCGACGAAAGTCAAAAGACTTTCTATTTTAGGTTCGTATCGAAAAAAACCATTTTTTGCCACTTTTTTTTTTTTAATTAAAAAAAATTAAAAACATTTTAAAAAAAAGTTTTGCAGCTTTTGATACCGCTGTCTGCCCCTTCCAAAACGGTTTATCCCGTATCTTAAAAATTTTTTTTTTTATTAGAAAGGGATCAAGACAGACTTTTTTTATTTTTTGTCCGAATGTTTGTCGTCCGGGGCGAAATAAATCTATTCTATGGTGAATTTCCCCTTGAA
>JAFNEN010001672.1:0-24186 GCA_019343175.1 Oedothorax gibbosus | reverse complement strand
CGATTTCACTCTCAAAATGAAGGGTTTTTAATTTCTTGCTATTTTTCCTTTTATTCTTTAGTTAAATTATTCTTGTTTTTAAAAAATGTTGGGTTCTTACAACTCAGAACCCTTGTATCGACAACACAGCAAAAATTCGAAAAACCCTATTTTTTCCCCCTGTCTTGGGAAAAAAAAAGGAACGAGAAATTTCTAGTTTTGGTTGCTCACAAAAACGCGTTCTACGATTGATAAAAAGTTGTTGGGTTTTCAATCCCCAAATTTTTTTATATATAAAAAGTTCAGCACTAAAAAAACTTATTTATTATTTTTAAAAGTACAACGAAAAGGGGTTATTGTACCTAAAGCGGTTAAATTTACCGCTGACCCCAAAATTTAAGTTTAAATCCTAAGAAGGAATACAATATTAGCGTTTGAAATTTAAATCAAAAAAAATTAAGCGATAGACGCGTCAACCTAGCACTTCTGAAATCAAGGTCATCCCAAAACCCAAAGGCTTCACGCGGGTTGGGGGAAAAGTTCTTTGGGGTTTTTGCTTTACTTGGTTTTGATTTAGTTACATGCCTCGAAATTTTTCCCGAGCTCTGTCCAATTGCCCCAAAACGATACCTGAGCGGGCACCCAACGTAAATTTTTAAAGGGGAATTGTGCACTCCCTCTACACGGAGTATTATTATTTTTCGTACTTTTTTTTGGGTGCACAGACCTTTTATAGATCAGCAGTTTTTTTAACATTGCCCCCGGGTCCTAACCTAGGAAATTTTGAATTTAAGGGGGCCCCCGGGAAAAAAGGGTAATGCCTTTTTTCGGGGGGTTTTTTTAAGAAAAACTTTTTTTTTTTCGGGGTTGGTTTTTCAAACCTTTTAAATTTAAATTTTTTAAAAAATTTTTGGGGTTGATTGGGGGTTTTTCCCAAAAATAGCCCCCTTTTTTTTCCAACTGAAAATACTCAATTTTTTCTGAAAAGTGGGAAATTTAAAAAAAAAACGGGGAGGGGGGGTAGTGGGTTTTACCCGGGGCCCAGATGACCTAGTGGGTTTGATCAAATGCCCATTACGCTAATAGTCCCGCGCACTGCACAGGGGGGCGGGGTTTGATTCCCGCCTTGCCTTGGGTGTAAATTTGTTTTCTTTGTCCCTTTGGGGTTGTTCCCAGGGATTTAAAAAATTTTTTCTGTGTCTGTCTTACTTTACGAAGGTTTATAAGCGGGGCTCAGATTCCCGCACATAAGCCGGAAATACATGTTGCCAGGGTCCCTGTATGCAACATGTGGGATACACCTGCCAACCTATTAAACGGGGCCAAAAAGCTAAGTTTTTAAAAAAAAACCTTTTTTTAAAAATTTCAGCTCCGATATCACCTATTCCCTTTTTACAAAAGTCTTGTATAAAACTAGTACAGTGATTTTTTTGCCCAAAATCAAATTTGGGGGTTTAAAAGAATAAAAGGGGTTTAAATTGCAATAGGGTACTTGACTGTATCGCTAAAATACCTTTCAATATTAAATTAATTATAGTTTGAACCCAAAAATAACAAACGTATATATTTTTTGAAAAATAAATCTTTGGAAGGGGGTTTTACAGAATTGGATAGTTCAAATTTGCTTAAAGTAGATTCCAAAATGGTGTTTCAAAGTTTGTTTATAGTTACTAGTGACGTCGTAGATACCACGTGACAGCCACAAAGCGTTTTCGGGCGTAATTTTTCGTCCTAATTTAAAAATTCATCTTCCTCCCTTTTTATTGGGTATTTGAAAAAAAGAAAAAATACGGGTCTAATATTTCAATTTGGCATAAGAATATTTTAAGCCAGTAAAATTTTTTTAGTCAAATATCCTATAGTATTGCAAGACCAAGACTGAGCTGTTTGTTGGAAGGAATACACTGCGATGCAAAAGTTTAGACAATGACCTTTTTTAGCTGTAAAATTTAGAATTGTGATAGTAGAATTACAAAACACCACTAAACATATTAAATAAATGTTTTGAAATGCTATAATTGAAACATAATTGTTTGATTTGCTATAACAATTTTTTTTTTCATAAAATAAAAATTTGTACGATGCAAAAGTTTAGACACAAATACGAGATTATGCTAATTTAAAGTAGATATTGGCCTAATTTAGCATATTTATTGATGAATTGAATTTGATAAATTGAAAAAAACACGATTTCCGGTGAACTAAACAGATTTTTAACGATATTGGTTCAATTGTACACCAAAAAGACAATATAGCCACTTTAAATATTTATTCAAATCATATTTGCTTCAAATGTACAATTTAACATCTCTAAATACGAACCGAATATCTACCAGTCCATCACCTTAAAGTTTTGGCACGAATTCGTGGATTTAGAGACATGCATTGACCGAATTTCTTGATGAAAAGTGCAGTCTTTCCAATATAAAATCACAAAATAGCGGCATATTATTCTTTTTTGCACTTTAGTACAATGCAGAGATAGTCACCTCTTCAAAAACGACAAAAAAGTCGTTCATTTTAACGTAAACTCACTCCACACCTTTACGAAAGTTCCTTCTTTATACTGAAGTTTGAAATTTCTTGAGAAAAACCGGTTTCTTTAAACCAGTTACAATTTAACCGGTGTCTTTAGTGCTATTTAAACACGTTCAGTTTAACCGAATATTGAAAAATAACCTTTTGAAAACACCGGTTTTTCCCCTCAAAAACTCTAGCATAAAGAAGGAACTTGTAATGGTGTGGAGTGAATTTACGTTAAAATGAACGACTTTTTTTTGTCGTTTTTGAAGAGGTGACTTATCTCTGCACTGTACTAAAGTGCAAAAAGGAATAATATGGCTATTTTGTGATTTTATATGGGAAAGATTGCACTTTTCATCAAGAAAATCGGACAATGCATGTCTCTAAATCCACGAATTCGTGCCAAAACTTTAAGGTGATGGACTGGTAGGTATTCGGTTCGTATTTAGAGATATTAAATTGTACATTTGAAGCAAATATGATTTGAATAAATATTTAAAGTGCCTATATTGTCTTTTTAGTGTAAAATTGAAAAAAAATATCGTTATTTAATCGGTTTAGTTCACCGGATATCGTGTTTTTTCAATTTATCAAATTCAATTCATCAATAAATATGCTAAATTAGGCCAATATCTACTTTAAATTAGCATAATCTCGTATTTGTGTCTAAACTTTTGCATCGTACAAATTTTTATTTTATGAAAAAAAAATTTGTTAAAGCAAATCAAACAATTATGTTTCAATTATAGCATTTCAAAATATTTAATTAATATGTTTAGGGGTGTTTTGTAATTCTACTATCACAATTCTAAATTTTACAGCTAAAAAACGTCATTGTCTAAACTTTTGCATCGCAGTGTAGGTATAATAACACACAGTTACAAATAAGATCTATTTTAGATAAATAGCAAGTGAAGCTATACACGTGTTCGAGTTAACACGGGTTAGTAAGGCAACCGGTTAATTCTATTACATTTCAAGTTTGAAAATCATTACAAAAACGTAAATTGTTGTTAGAAAACTTTGGTTTAGATGATCTTTGCGGAGAACTTAAGCTAGTCTTATGTAGAGAAAATAAATCGAAATTGTGATAAGGTAATTTAACATGATTCACGAACAGAGAAAAGCCTTAGTTCAACTGAAAGAAAAGTTTTTGCACAACACAACATTCGTTTCAGTAAAGTAAGAAAACATTGTATTATTTAAAAAATATTTCATTCCAGAAGAACCAAGAATGAAACAATACTGCAGGAACCATTGCCACTCACGACATGAAACATGCACATTATCAAAGGCACTTTGCATTCGAAAGCGATTCCCCCAAATTAATCTATTTTTACCTAAAAAGTTTACTGACGTAACGTTAAAAAGTAAGTTCTTTTAGAATTGATAAAATTCGTACAAATTTATTTAAGCTTTTTCATAATTTTTTTTGCTTTTCCAAAAAAGAAAAAATAATATTCATTTTTATATTTATTGAGAGCCTTGCTAAAACTTCCAAATAAAACATCAACGTTATTTTCCCTTCCAGTTTAAAGTGTAGTTTTAGTACAAATCTTCTAGTTATTGGTGTCAACAGATTAGTTTAACGACGAATTTAGTTTCTCTTCGAGAAGTTTGGCCTCCTTTTCTGCGCTTTGGCGTATTTTATACAGTGTTTGTGTGAACTTGTCTCTTAATTTGTCCGTCTCGTCTTCTGTTACTTTGATTTTCTTTTCTAGAATTTTATTCTCATTCCTGATCTTTTCTATTTTTCTATTTTTATGTGCAACAGGCACATCCATTTTTTTGTATTCAGTTTGAGGCTGTACTAGTTCAAAACTAGAAGAACTATTCTCAATTTCAGCTGACTTCAAATGTTCGGTATTCAGCTGCGTCATTTGCAGTTTCGTCGATTCAATACTGGATCGCAACTTCATTGCCTTCATCTCCAAATTTTTGAGAACATCAAGATCTTTTCTGATGTTTTGCTTAAAATAATCCTTCAATCTTTGCTTGTAAGACTGGCATGTTTTATCGAAACTGTTTTCGCCACGTCTTTTTGCTTCTAGAGCTTCAGCTTTTATCGTATCCAATGCCAATTCATAGAAGGTGACTGTTTCTGTCAAATTATCATCCAATTTTTCAATGGCGTTATTCCACAAACTTTCTTCGTAATCCTTAGTGTTTCTAATTTTTTCAGTATTCTTCTCCATTTCTTCTTTTCGCGCCATTTGCATTTCCTTTTTTTCTGCTTCAAACTTAATATCATTATCATGTAACCTTTTTTCGATTTCTTGGTGATACTGATTAAAATGCAAATCTTCTGTTAACTTCGAGTTTACCTTTTGGAATTTTTTACGTTTGTCACTAACAAAATCATGGTATATTTTCTCCTCTTCTCGTTCGTCTAACTTACGCTGTATTTCCGATTTCAGTTCTTCTACTTCGACGTCTTTCTTCACGATTTCTTCGCTCATTTGCTGGACGTGTTCTTGGCGTGTCCTCAAAACGCCTGCCATCTTGTCTTCTGCCTGGAGGTAAAAACCGTTGAAGTCTCTAAATGCTTCGATCTCTTGTTCCAACATCCTGGCATATGCTTTCAGTTCTTCTGTGTTCATCAAGCTAACATCGTACTCTACAAGTGGTTCTTGTTTTTTATCCTTCTTCTTGGGAGGCATCGTTTACTCTTTGAAAGATACTGTGTTTTATAATTTAATTCTGCATTTATCGCGAAATTATTTGTTTGTCTTCTTCGTATTCTGAAATGTGAAAATAATTTCAAAATTGCGTTGCCACTTTTATAATTCAATCACTACAAATTGTAGTGATTTTCTTTACTGACGCGCAGCTTTTATTTAAAAATTAAAGTTTACTCTAAAAGGTGACAATTGGTGACATTGTATAAATTGACAACTTGAGTAATTTGTTATTCTAATCGATTAAGAATGCGTGAAAACGACTTAAAATGTGTTTATACTTCGTTTGGAATGATTAACTTATAAAAAATTAAATTAATTACTCAATTTGGAAAAACCGGAAATACGTAGCAAGTGAAGGGAATGTACACGAAAATAACTAAATCGACCTCAACAATCGTAATGCATCTTTGCATCTATGCCTGGCGAAAATCATTTTTCAACGGTGTGAAAATTAAAGAAAAACTACTTTAAAAATCTACATTCATTGAATTTTACTTACTTATTTATAATAATTTATTCTAAAATTAAAATAACTTATTTAAATATAGGTTTGCTTATAGAATTAACAAACAAATTTTTTGTAGTGTTTTTTTTATACCGTTGGCGTTTCTTTTGGAAATAGTCACCAAAGTAAGTTTATGAATTTCGCTGCTTTATAAGCATGCTGTACCCCTTACAATAAAAATAATAGTGAAACATATAGTATTTTAAAAATATAAGTATTCCTTTTGGCGATTTCGCAAATTGTTTTTGAAATAAAAATTATTTATGCAATGAATGAGAGGAAAGTCAAACGCTATTTTAAGCAAGTGAAATGTTTGCTGAGCGAGTAAATTATATTCCCTACTTTAAAAAAAGTGGAATTAACAATAAGTTCCATAAATTATGTTTTCTAATTAAGTCCGAAAAATCGGTTTATTGGTGAAGTAGTTACACTGTAAAACAATTAAAAAGAGCAAAATATGAATTAAATTGGGATGCAAGGTATGTCGGACGTGGGTACAGCAATGTTCCAAATTGGAACGTGTCTGTTTACTACCTTAAACGAGTAATAAAAGTGTCAATTTCAGATTTATTACAGAACCCATATTAGAGTTTAGAGTTTACCCAGAATAGATAACATTTGAACTCGTTTTAGGTATAAGCAAAGTCTAATTTTTGGTTCTGAAATAAATCCAAAATGTACATTTCTTAAAAGCCTATTTTGGGTCCCAAAGAGACCTTATAAAATTTGGAACATAACTAAACTCGGATAACTTACTACCAAATTTGGGTCATTTTTTGTTTTATTTTTGATTTGTGTTGCCTCCATAAAATTTTACTGGAAGTAGATGAGAGTTTAGAACCTCCGCCCTTCTAAGAAGTTTATGTGGGATATTTGTTATTTTGCAAATACGTTGAGCTGGTAAACCTGCCTCGTATGCGGGTAAATTTTCCTAGACTGCACAAAATAGATGAGGCCGATATTTCAACTATTTTTAAAAAAGATATAACTCGTTTAAAAATATTTGTTGTATTTTATTTTATTGGAAACTAAAGTAGCCCAAGAGAAAATAACCAGAGTATAGTAAAAAAAACTGTTAAAAAAAACCCCAGTTTATTATACCAAAACTTGTTTTTAACAAATTTCAATAAAGGTCATTTATCATCTAGATCACTTTAAACTCAAACAAATTGTGTAACGTCCACTTTTTATGTAACTGGAGTTTGGTGTTTGTTTCTCGAGGTTATCTAAAACATTGCTAAAGATTGAAAGAAAATTGAAGTTATCACATGCACTGAAGTTTAGTGAGATTGATTTCCCTTATTTTTTTTATGGATGTCAATTGACTCTTAACTTTGGGTGCAATATAACACATTATTATTTTACAGCGCAATTATTCATGTTGCATGGGGAATATTTAAGTTCTCCGGTGATTTTCTGCTAATACATCCATTCCTGATAGTTATTAAGCAACGTATATTGCATCAGAACAGTACGAGTACCGTCATTTTCTTTTTATTACTATGTAGACAATTTTTATTGTAGAACAAAACTTTTTACATTTTAAACCGAATTATTGTTACACTGTAAAAAAAATTTACTGAAATTAACGGGGAAAGTACCGGCAGCAGAGTTGCCGGGACTTTCCCGTTTCGTTAAGTATTTTCCCGTGTATCTACAGAAGTTCCGTTTCTTATTTCTCCATTGTTAAAATTTTCCATTTTGCATTTTCCCGTTGTTAAAATTTTCCATTTTGCATTTTCCCGTGTTTCTACTTAAGTTCCGTTTCTTATTTCTCCGTTGTTATAATTTTCCATTTTGCATTTTCCCGTGTTTCTACTTAAGTTCCGTTTCTTATTTCTCCGTTGTTATAATTTTCCATTTTGCATTTTTCGTGTTTCTACTTAAGTTCCGTTTCTTATTTCTCCGTTAATAAAATTTTCCATTTTGCATTTCCCGTGTTTCTACTTAAGTTCCGTTTTTATTTCTCCGTTGTTAAAATTTTCCATTTTGCCTTTTTCCTTTAATCTACTGAAGTTCCGTTTCTTATTTATTCGTTTTTAAGGTTTTCCGTTTTATATTTACCGTGATTCTAAGCAAGTTTTCCGTTTTGTATTTTCCCGTTATTTTAATTCTCGTGTGTATTTTTGCTAATGAAATGTCCATCTATAGTAAAAGTCAGAAAAATCTCAAAAAGTTACGCATATTTTTTCATGCTCCTTTTCTCAACAATAAAGTGAAATCTCTTGAAGTGCTTTTATAAATTTTCCCCTTAAGGCTATTTTTAGTAGAAAAACAATAAATTTAACATTTTGAAAAAATTACAAAGCACTTATAAAACGAAATTTTAATTCATTATAACAATTACAAAAAAGAGCATAAAATATGCATAACTTTCTGAGATTTTTCTCGACTTTTCTCCATAGACAGCATTTTTGAGTCATGGCCATTTCAGCAGGTATCCGTTCTCTTGAAAATACAACGTTCAAGGTATTCATATTTCATGCTCATACTTTTACTAATATAAAAAGTTGAAACACTGCAATATTTTAGTATATATTAAGAACTAAACAGATTTTTTTCTTCGAATTTCAGAAATATTCGCTACCAAGGTCAATTAAACTTGTTAAAATACATAACAGAAGAAACATTGATTGAAACACAATTTTTCAGCATACACGTATTTATTATATATATATAATATATATATATATATATATATATATATATATATATATATATATATATATATATATATATATATATATATATATATATATATATATATATATATATATAATATATATATATATATATATATATATATATATATATATATATATATATATATATATATATATATATATATATATATATATATTATATATATATTATTTCAATTTCTCATTCAACAAATTTACAATTTATACAGATACAGAGCAAATCTTACTTTAACTTGACATGATTGGAACCTGATTTCACCTGTTTATTAGAGAAGATAAAGATTATATGTTCATTGATACAGCAAAATTAATTGTCAGGTTGGCAAAGTTATTAAGTTAAGATATTCAACCCTCTAACATTATACTTGGTTATATATATTTTTATTAAGAATAATAATTGTAAAATAATAATTTTTCTCCAAAAACTTTCTCAAACTGTATATATTTTACATATTTTTAATTGTATTTACAGTTTAAAAATTTTGTCAAAATCATTTGTTTGATTTGCTAAATTAATAATTCTTTTGTAATTGAAGATGGTTTTCCGGATTCTGCTTTGTTGCTCTTGATCCTCTCTTCGTATTAAGATCCGCAAGACACCTAATAAAAGATAAAATACAGTATTAAAATTAACAAATAAACATATTGGCATAATTGTTTAAAATGCCCCCATCTACCATAATCTTCAACAACCACAACACGAGATTAAATTTGCCCGTCTGGTGGCTGAATGATTAGTGCTCTGGCGTTTAAGTCACTGGGAGCAGGTTCGAATCATCATCTAATTAGCTTGATATGCAAAAAATGACCATAGAACGACAAACCAAAACCAAACCCACACAAGTTTGAATGTCTGTAAATTATGTTCAAATAGTTAGACATCTGATATTTTGTTTTCAATTTTAAGTGCCTTTAAAGGTGCTTATTTTTTGAGTTTGTAAAATGTATTTATTTTTTAATTAAAGTGATTATTTTTTAATAGTTAAGAAATGAAAAATGTTCTTTTGCTGATTCTACCCATAAAAATGATCAGGTTGCTGCTTTATTTAGGAAATTAACGCTGCAAACGACTTTTACCCGTATTGCCAGAAATCCTGAAACAGCGACATCCATCAGGGCGTGCTTATAGAGAAAAGCGTTTTATTATAACGCCTCAAAATATGTGGTACTTTCCAGTTTTTTTTAAAAGTTTTATGTCAGGACAAAACTTCAATGCCTCAAAATATATGCTAGTTCATGGCGAAATTGCAAGTGTCTCGAATCTCGCTATTTTTATAGTTTTAGTCAGGACGCATCGGTCGATTAAACTTTAAAGCCTCGTAATTTTTGCTTATTTGCAGGAAATTGCAGTAGTGACTCGTTATTTTTTGTAAAGCAGAACCTCGATTATCCGGTCTAATTGGGACTGTAGATAGGTCGGATAATCGAAAATTCCTGATATAAGAGAGTTTTTATTTAATCGTAAAACTTCTCTTAAATAGGATCGTCCGAGTTTTCCAATATAATCAACAGCCCTTTAGAGTCGTATAAACGGTGCTTTACTGTATTAATGCATGTTATTAGACAATACATTTTTAAGGAATATGAATCACAACATTTAAAATAATAAAAGTTTCAAAATAAGTTATATATACTAACACTCACCTTTATAATCAGTGGAGCGCAGAAAACCCCAAACAATGTATGTAGGTAGGTAGGTTGGTGCATGTATTTTCCAGTTTGTGTGCTTGATCAGAAACCCGCTTATAAACCTTCGTCAAGTAAGACAAACACAGACAGAATTTTACAATTGAAAGTACACCCAGGGCGAAGGCGGGAATCGAACCCGCAACAGGTACAGTGCGCAGACTGTTAGCGTAATGGGCTGCGATCAAACCCACTAGGCCACCCGGGCCCCAACCCAAACAAGCACTTCTAGTGATTAGCATTCGATTCGATCGACGATTCGAAGATGAATGTCGCCAATAGAGGGTTCTCTTTCCACATTTAGCGACATATTTCAGTGTTCGGCGATATCGAAAGTATTTCAAATTTAATTATATAAATACAGTTAGCCCCTGGTCATAAAAAAGATAATTTTTTTATTCTAATTGATAGCTGGATGCTTTTCTAAAAAATATTTCAAAAAAATAAATAACATTTCGTAAAACAGGTATTTGATGTTCGAGTTTCGATGTGTGTATTCTTAGTGCATTATCGCCAATTCTACGATAGGGTAATAAAAGTATGGCAGCTCTAAAAACGGGAAAATTCCGTTTTCATCTCTTCGCTCGTGGTTTACGGACATTTTCCGTTTTTAGAAGGAAAAAACCCGTTTTCAGATAGAAAAAAAAACGTTTTCATCTCTTCGCTCGTGGTTTACGGACATTTTCCGTTTTTAGAAGGAAAAAACCCGTTTTCAGATGGAAAAAAACCGTTTTCATCTCTTCGCTCGTGGTTTACGGACATTTTCCGTTTTTAGAAGGAAAAAAAACGTTTTCAGATGGAAAAAACCCGTTTTAAGCCAATACGGGAAAGTTCCGTTAAAATCAGTAATTTTTCTCCTGAAATTTCAGGTTTTTTTTAACAGTGTACATTACGTGGTAACATGTTAAAAAATATTTACATTTTTTTTGGAGCATTAAGCTTAGTTTATAAAGGTCGGATTACGTTTTTCTGCAAGACATTGTTGAAATTCCTTTCCCTTCAAATTTTGAAAAAAAACCCTGCCCCGTCACCATATTTTGACTTTAATAGTACCTTGAAGAGTAGAGACTTAAATTATTCTGGAAACAAATTTATAGTACGTAGAAAGAGCACCCAACTTTTATAATAATCAATGATAAATATGTATGTTTAATAAAAGTACGTCAAATTGTATTTTAATGATATAGTACGCTAAATTTAGTTTTAATGTAAGCATGAAAAGTTACTCAACGTTGAAAAAATCACAAACACAGCTCTAACGACAATAATACAATGCCAACTGTACAAATATTCTTGTGGATGCGTGCTTCTTAATAAACGAAGTAGCTATTTGGCGCCCCTTACATATTTTTATTGTGTTATCGTTTATGAAATTAAATTCTACTTTCATACCTATTTTTTTCCTTTGGAATTCCTCATCTTGTCATCTTCTTATGATGAAAAGTAAAAATCCTTATTGTGGTTCCTGTTTACAAAAGAATGTTCATTTCGTCTCTTTCTTTCCATAAGAATTCTTCATCTTAGCATCTTATCTAATTCTCTTGACATTGAAGTGAAAACTCTTATTATGTTTCTTTCAAAATAAGAATTTTCACTTTCTCTTCTTTTTTCTTACTTAAAAATTTTAATTTGGCATTTGGTATTCTTCTCGAGATATTGAAGTGAAAATTCGTATCTCGTTTTGTTCACAAAAAGAATTTTCACTTTTTCTTCTCTTTTCATTAGAAAATCCTCTTTTAGCAAATCCTCTTTTCTAAGAGAAAATTCCTATTGTGCTGAAGTACACAATAATATTTTTCACTTTATCTTTCTGTTTTCCATTGGAAATTCCTTCTTTGCATTGAGCCTTCTTTTCTTGAAGTCGGAGTGAAAATTCTTATCGAGTCTCGTTCACAATAGGAAATTTCAACTTCTCGCGTTTCATTGGAATTTAGAAACTCCTCTTTGTTCATCTTGTCTTCTTTTTTTTTAAATGGAAGTAAAATGTCTTACTGTGTACTCGTTTATGTAAAGAATTTTCACTTTCTGTTACCAAAGAAATTCTTCAGCTTGTCATCTTGCCCTTATTCTCTTGACATTGAAGTGAAAAATATTATTTTGTCTCTTGCACAATAAGAATGTTCACTTCCTCTTCTTTTTTCATGCTTAAAATTTCTCAATTTGGCATTTTGTATTCGTCTATTAATATGGAATAAAATTCTTATTAATTTCTCGTACACAATAAGAATTTTTACTTCCCTTTCTCTTTTCAATTGGAAACTGCTACTCTTGCCTTTAATTGTTCCTTTCTTAATTACGAAGGGAAAATTATTTATTATGTGTAATCTCACAATAAGCATTTTTATTACCACTTTTCTTCCCAATGGAAATTCTTCCTACAGTCATCTTGGGTTCTTCCCTTGACCCTGAAGCGAAAGTTCTTACTGATTTCTATAGAAATTTTCAACTTATCTTTCTGTTTTCCATAGGGGCATCTTTTGGCATCTAGTCTTTTCTCTTGATATCGCAGTGAAAATGTTTATTGAGTCCCGTTCACAATACGAATTTTTACTTTCTCTTCTTTTTTCCATTGGAATTTAGAAATTCATTATTGCCTTCTTCTTATATGAAAGTAAAATTTCTTAGTGTGGCCCCGTTTGTAAAAAGAATTTTCACTTTTTCTCGCTCTTTCTTACAATAGAAAATCTTAATCTGGGCTTGATGTCGAATTGTATTCAATGACATTGAAGTAAAAATTCTTATTATTTCCCTTACACAATAAGAATAATTACTTCTCTTCTTTCATTACTAAAATTTCTCCTCTTACATTTTGTACTCTCTCTTGATGTGGAAGGAAAAGTTCTTATTCATTTTACGTCCACTATTTTAATTCTCACTTCCCCTTCTTTTTTCACTAATATTAGTAACTTGTGTTCTTATTTTAATTTTGAAGTGAACATTGATAGTATGTTTTTGAATCCAATAGAAATGCCTCCCATTGGTATATAAGGTTCTTCAAGCGACACTTTTATCGGGCCCCGTTTGCAGTAAGAACTTTTACTTTTTTATATATTTTTCATTGGGAAAAAAGCATAATCTCTTCTTTCCTTGATGTCGAAATAATTTCTTATTTTAATGCAGTAAATAATATATTTTTCACTTCCTTTTTTTTAGCTTCCACACTACGCTTATAACGTAAAAAGTGGAAGGTATTATAATCGTTCAGTCCGTCCGTCTGTCTGTCTGTCTGTCCGTCACCCACTTTCATACCCCAAACTACAAATGCTACGGACAAGTGTGATACGTCAAAAAATTCAGCGCATCGAAATTAGAATACATTGAAAATTTCAGAAAGGAATTCGAAGTACTTCAATTATGTAAAAAAAACTCCAAAATTTAATTCTATTTAAAAAGCATAGGAAGCCATTTTTATTAGAATTAAATCGCCATTGCCATTCGCAACAATCACTCGAGAAACTTTAATTCTTTTAGACAATGAATTAAAATAAATTTATTTTTGTGACATCGATCAGTTTGAAATGACGTCATATATATTTCACTACGAGACTCTTCGTATGTTGATATGAAATATTTTCAATATATTTAAAAGCGGGAAATAGTACATATTTATTCTTTAAAATATAGATTAATTTTGCAAACCATAAGTAATAATTACTGAATTTTTGAAATAAAATTTAAATAAACTAGCCAAATTGAGCATAAAAATGTTAATATAGAATTAATGCTGTGTTTGGCGCCTTTTTACCTGTTAAACACAACTGTTGTGTGGAAGCGGGTTAAGTGACAGATTCTGTTATTTCTTTATATAGATATAAAGAAATATGCATAGATAATTCTAACTTTGCATAAAAAATATGCAAAGTTTCGCTTTTATTAAATGCATCCATATATATTTTACGAACTGTCTGTATTTTGGATAAAATATTTATTAAAAAAGTGGTAATTAGTACAATTTACTTTAAAAATGATAATTATTTTTGCAAAAATATTAATAATTATTAATTTTGGAATAAAAGTTTAAATAAATCTAGCCAAATAGTGTGCATAAAAATGTTGTTGAATTAATTAATGACAGTTGTAACAAACCCCTACTTGTTTTCATTGTAAATTATTCCTCTTGATAGCTTTTCTTCTTCACTTGATGTCGAAGTAAAATTCTTATTGTGTCCCCGTTTACAATAAGAATTTCCACTTCCTTTTTTTTTTCATTGTAAATTATTCCTTTTGATTAGATTGTCTTCTTCACTTGATATCGAAGTGAAAATTCCTACTGTGTCTTCGTTTACAATAAGAATTTTTACTTCTTCTTTTTATGGAAAATTTCTTCTTTTGGAATTTTGTATTCTTCTCTTTTTACTTCTACTTTTTCTGGAATTTTTCTTCTTTTGGAATTTTGTATTCTTCTCCTGATATGAAAATCCATACTCCAATTATCTGCCCACTATCAATACATCCCCTTTATATTTTCTTTTTGTATTGGAAATACCTCTTCTTATCTTTTTGTCTTATACTGTTGATGTGGAAGTGAAAATTCTTATTACCGTCAAGTTCGCTATACGAATTTTTATTTCTTCTCAATTTTCTATAGTAAATTTCTAATCTTGTAATCTTGTGTTCTTTTGATGTGGAAGTGAAAATTATTATTGCTTCCCTGGTCTCGCACACAAAAAGAATTTTCTTTTTCATTGCTTTTTTCCATTGGTGCCTACCTTTCTTACTCTTGGCCTCTTCTCTTGTTATCGCATCGTAGAAGAGACAATTTTATTGTGTCCTCTTTCATATTAACACTTCTAATTCCACCGCCTTCTTAGCAATTTTTTTCTTTTCTCAAATTGTATTTTTCTTTCCATTAAATTATATTTTTTCTTTTCTGCCTTCGTGTCTTTATGATTCCTCCTCTTGGACTCTTTTCGTCTTTTTAAATAAAGTAAACAAGTTGGTTTGTTACAGAATCTGTCACTTAAACCGCTTCGACACAACATTTGTGCTCATCAGGAAACAAACTATTTATACACCACAGAAAGAAATTCGCCAAAAATTTGTAATTCAAACTTTTAAACGCCAAAATTAACTATTTTCGTTAATCGTCATTCTCAGATTTAATAATAATTAGACTTTATCGTTTGCTAAATTTGTTTGAAGTTCGAATAATAATGATGCAATCTTTTTTATTAGATATCTTTGTGTCGCCACAATTTCCCATTAACATTTCTTTCGAAAATTCAGTTATTTATCGTTTGTTAAATTAATTTACAGTTCGAAATATATATATAATTAGCACAATTGGTGCTTTAAAAATAAAAGCGAAACTTTGCATATTTTTATGCCAAGTTAGAATTCTCTATTCATCTTTCTTCTTACATATATAATGAACCATCAAAAGAACTCTATTGTGATATTACAACAATCCAAACTGAATTATATCACATCAGTAAATATTCTTTCAATTTTTTATATTTTTTATTTTAAATAAAGTTTCTCGTGCGTTTAACGAAATGGCAACAGTGAAAATCTATAATAATAAAAGAAAGAGTCTGTCTGCCTGTGGATCGTAAAAGACCTACTTATACTGCTCTTAGAAATTCGAAATTTTTAAGATAGATTCCCTTTAATACCAATGTGTGCACCTGAGGCTTAGTTTTTTCATATTTGTTCCATTTCTAGAGAAAATTCTAATTTTCTGAAAAAAATACACCACTTTCGCTCAAATCCGATCATTTTTTTCCTTTCGTGTTGCCATTCGACAGAAGAAATTAAAATGAACACAAAAATTAATTAAAATTGAAATGGCTTTATTTTCTTGCCATTACCTTCAGAAACTAAATTAATGATTTGAAAAATAAGTGAACGTGCCAATGAGCTAAATGTTTTTAAAAAATATAGAATGGAGGTTTTGACGTGAAATAACATTGTTATACAATTATGGTTAATTTTGAATTTATCAAGAAAATTGCGATGACAGTAAGTTCATATTGAGGAAGATTTTTGTGATATGAGGATGTGCATTTTATAGTGATGTATTTTTATTTTGGAATTTTAAAGCAATATAAGTAACGGGATTTTATTCTTTATAATGAACAGGAACAAAGACAAAGCTTATTATCCTACAGCAAATTAAATGACACGTATACTTGGATCGATTTGATATTCTTTTAGCCGTGCGAAGAAAGGGTATTTATTTGCTAGTATTGAATAAAAATAGAATTTTCATGTTATTTCAATGTAGATTAAATTTTTAGTTATTTAAATTTTAACTTCAAATTAAATTTTTTAATGAAATTTGGAATGTTGCCTAATATGATTTTTTGCTTCAAAATGGCGTATCCAACTTGTTTGTGAGACTTACGGTTCGTTCTGTGAAAGTGGGTGACAGACAGACGGACGGACAGACGGACTGAACGATTATAATTCCTTCCACTTTTTACGTTATAAACGTAGTGTGGAAGCTAAAACTCTTATTATGTCCCTGGTCACAAAAAATTTTTTCACTTTTTCTCCCGTCTTTCTATTGAAATTTCCACATTCATTATTTCATCATTTTCATTTGATTTGGAAGAAAAATTCTTTTTTCTCCCCGCTCATACAAAAATTATTTTCACTTCCTCTCCCTTTTTCCATTTGAAATAACTACTTTTGGCATCTTGTTCTTTTGTTTTGATGCTGAAATTAAAGGTTTTAAGAATTAATAATGATCTATAGTTAAAATTTAAAGTATCTTTAAAATCTTATTTAAATTTTCATTTAAATTGGTTACACGTCGCAATGACTTGTTGTACTGGCTGAATATAATTTATATTTATAAATATTTATTCTAAAACATCGAATATTTTTTAAAAGATAATTAGTTTTAAAAAGTTCTGTTGTTATAAATATGAAGGTTTTTAAAAAAAAATCTTTATTGCAATACCTATAGTGTATATCTAGCGAGACGTTAGTTTAACCAAAACCACACCCAAATTTTGTTGCAAAGACTTTCTGTCTAGTAAGGAAAACTAGAACTCGGTTTTCAGTGTTTGTTTATTTATTCAGTGTTCGTTTATTTGTTATATTTTATAGGAAAATATAATATTTATATAATGTTTTTAGCACTTTTTCGACAAAAAAGCAGATATTTTAAAAAAGTAAATATATTAATAATATAATCGATATGTTTGAACTGGAAAGTATGCCGCGTATGAGGGGGTAAGTGTTTCAACTGTTTAAAAAATTACTGTAATTGTTTAGAGACCAGGGTAATTTTCTGATGTCACAATACTCCAGGACTAATAAACGTTGTTTAAATTTATTACTCCAGAAAATAACGAGTCCCTGTTTCTTGTCCCACAATGGATAATGTAACATTACATTGGAACGAACCATTTAATTCATTGTTAAATGATAGGTTTTTTTAATAATAAAAATAATAATAATAATTTTATTGCACAAAAACATACAGACATTAAATTGAGAGAAAAAACAAATACAAAAGTAATAATAAAGTAGACAGAACACCAAGGGTCCCAAGGACCATATTGGCGAACATAAAAAAGTATATGATAACAATTTACAAACACAAAAAAAGAACACATATTAAATCACAAGTAAAACAAGAAGTTCATAAAGAACTAAAATAGCCTACTTTCCTGTTACTTAAATACTTACTGAAGTTCTAATCGGGAAAAAAACTAGGTTCCTAAAGTAAATATCATCAACAGCCGTTTCTACACTAGATTTATACACATTAGAAAAAAAAAATCGAAACACAGCACCCAGCTATAATTTAAACTTCTAAAAGCCAAAATCAACTATTTTCCTTAATATTCGTTCGCAAATTAATTAAATATTATTTATCATCTGCTCGTGATTTATTTGTAGTTCGAAGAATAAATATTTATTAATAACAAAAGTAATGAAACTACTCCGAACTGCATTAAAAAACAAGAAATGTAAATTAAAACTAAGCATAATTGCATGCAAAAGTATGCCTTGCCGCTTTCTTGGTAGATAATTAATGAATAATCAAAGAATCAAATTGTTCTACATTTTATGACGTCATTCCAAACTGATTCATGAAATTATTATTTTGCTTCAAATATGTTTAAATAAAGTTTCTCATGCCATTGTTGATTTGGCAACAGTGATTTAAATGACTCAAAATTGAATTTCAATGCTAATTCAATGGGAAATTCGCCGACAGATAGTAGATTTTTTGTCCGTCCGGTCGTACAGACAGACGGACAAAAAGTATGAAAGTTGGGTATCTGAGGTCATAGCTTTCTAACAAAAAAAGAATTTTTAAGATCCGATGATTAGAACCGATTTTGGAAGGGGGTACAGACAGACAGACAAACGGATAGACAGGCGGACAGACAGACGGACAGACATACGAACAGACAGACATACGAACAGACAGACAGATGGACAGACAGACAGTTGGACATCAACCGCATTTCAATACCTACAGTGATTTAAATGATTCAAAATTGAATTTCAATGCTAATTCAATGGGAAATTCGCCGACAGATAGTAGATTTATGTCCGTCCGGTCGTACAGACAGACGGACAAAAAGTATGAAAGTTGGGTATCTGAGGTCATAGCTTTCTAACAAAAAAAGAATTTTTAAGATCCGATGATTAGAACCGATTTTGGAAGGGGGGTACAGACAGACAGACAAACGGATAGACAGGCGGACAGACAGACGGACAGACATACGAACAGACAGACATACGAACAGACAGACAGATGGACAGACAGACAGTTGGACATCAACCGCATTTCAATACCTACAGTGATTTAAATGACTCAAAATTGAATTTCAATGCTAATTCAATGGGAAATTCGCCGACAGATAGTAGATTTATGTCCGTCCGGACGTACAGACAGACGGACAAAAAGTATGAAAGTTGGGTATCTGAGGTTATAGCTTTCTAACAAAATAGAATTTTTAAGATCCGATGATTAGAACCGATTTTGGAAGGGGGGTACGGACGGACAGACAGACGGACAGACGGACAGACGGACAGACGGACAGACGGACATCGACCGGATGTCAATACCTACTTTTTCATTTTTTTAATTCTTTCGAATTAAAAAAAGAAAAGTAGGCTAAAAATACTATTATGACAACAGAAGTGTCGGGGGTATATTTAGGATGGTTAGTCAATACAAATATATGAATTACTGTACAGTTATTGTATTTCAATAATAGATGTATGCAATAATCAAAAATAGTTCTCTATATCGGGAATATCAAACAAAAGATTTTTTAATTGGTTTTTGAAGGAAGTAAGATTATTTAAAGGTTGTATTTCAAGCGGAAGGCTATAAAAAACTTTTGTGTAAAGTAAATAAAATTTTTACAGAAAATGTTCTTTTTAGGTTTAGGAATGATGTAAATATTATTAAGTCTTCTTGGGTTCATACATATCCGCTTATTGCACATATCGGGATTATTAAAAATATATAAACAAACTTTAAAGAAATAAATGTAGAGAATAGGTAGAATATTTAACAATTTACAATTTTCAATGTTTATGCTCACATTTGACTTTAACAAAAATTTTAACACATTTATTTTGTATGTTTATAATTCTTTTGAGGTTTGTTACATAATCCCCTCCTCAGTCAAGGATTCCATAATTAAACAAAGGATGTACAAAAACATTGTAAAGTAATAGCATAAAATCATGGTTTATTTTATTTCTAAAAAAAATAAAATTGTCTTAAAACGAATCTTAATTTGTTTGATATGAAATTGGCATGTGATTTCTACAGCTTGAATACACCACATTTGCGGTGCATCTAGGAAATGTTTTCCATGAAATCTTGAACCAATATATCTTACTTTACACCTGATTTAGACAAAGCTAATTTATTTCAGAGTGAAAAGTTTGGGAATCCGTGTCCAAACTCATTTGGGAACAACCTGCCCCATCATTATACTGTAAATACGACACAACATCTACGAGTAGCTATGTAAGTTGTTTGCACATGTATGTGCATGTTGTTACTATGTAAGTTGTTGATGTTATAGTTAGGGTTAGGAAAACTCTCTATTTTGCAAATAAAATTACCATGTTGGAACCGTTAATTTAATGTTTACGATTTTTTTGTAGTTGTTTAATATGTATTTTTATTGTAAATTAAAATTGGGATTTAGTTTTTGACTTTCAATGATGTATGCGAAATGTAGTTATTTTCTAATTATTTATAAATCAACGACATTGATATGTCAAATTACATTTATCTTTGTAAATTTGTAAGTTTTGAACAAATACTATCAAATATTTTCAATACCGCTGCAAAAGCAAATAATATTTTTTTAAACATTTACCTCACTTTAGGCAAGTAGTATTAAATGCATTCATCACATCATTATTCTTATTCTCTACAACTTCCGTTTTTCCGTCAATATGGAATTACAATACTTCTTATGAATTAATTAAACTTCAAATGTATTAGTAAAAAATTAATATTATGCGTTTTAAATTAAGTCACATTTTGTCAAAAATTAAAAGAACCTATAACCGAAAAGATGAAACCTGAAATAAAGCGACATTATTGTTGAAAGAAGTATTACTTTTGAGTGTAATGCTTTTCTCTATTGCATTGTTTAAATAATTGAACTTATAATCAGACATTTTCTGGGAACTTTGGTGCCAGAATTTTTTTGTAATATGACAGGATTTTTTCCAGTGTACATGAATATTTCTAATTGTTACATTACGCAATACTACAATGTCATATTGTTTAAGAATTAAAACTTCTGTTTTTTTAAAACAATGTTTTGTAATGTGAAACAATTATAGAAATAATTATGCTGTTAAAGTTTGTATATATGCTAAAAAACAATATTTTTTTTCTTAATACCCTTTGAAATGGCTCTTCTTGCATGTCTTATGTGCTGAAAGTGACATCTTTAAAGGATTATAGATGAATTCAAATATTACCATAATAATTTAATTATTTCATTTTACTGATTTTAAAGTATTTACAAATTTTAGTGTTTGCGTTTAGAAATCAAAGACCGAACTATATACAATAAATTAAATATATATATATTTTTATTTCACAATTTTTAAAAACAAACATTTTGATATCAATTTGCCTAGTTATTTATTTTAAATAGCTCATTTAAATGTTTATTGTGTGGGTTCCCTTTTAATATCCCATATTCTCTTAAGGATGTCACCAATGCAGCATTTTGTTTATTATTTAATTGAGGTAGCCGAAAGTTATAAAATTGGAGTTACGTAAAACTATTTAGGCCCCTTTTTCATATAAAAACGTTCTTTCATATCAATTTGCCCAGTTATTTTTTTAAAATTGCTCATTTAATTGGTTATTATACAGGTTCCCTTTTAATATCCCTAACAGCCAGGTTTGTCACAGTTACGTCTATACAACGTAATTTTTTGTCACTCTAGGTCACAGTCGCAATGTGACAAGTATGTGACATCACAGTGATATCGCGTAAGTCACCGTCACAATGTGACTGGTATGCGATATCAAAAGGATGTCAAAATGCGATCTTGCAGTGACATCATATTGTGACTTGTATGTAATATCGCAGTGATGTCATCTAAATCCCAGTCACAAGGGGGATATCCCACAGAAGTCGCAATTTGCTCTTGCAGTGACATTACATTGTGACATGTATGTGATGACACAGCGATGTCGCTTTAATCCCCGTCACAATGTGACTTATATGTGATATTCCAGTGATATCACAATGTGATATTGTAGTGGCATTGTGTTGTGACTTGTATGTGATATCCCATTTTTGCCCCATACCAATATGGCTGCAACATGATCTATGTGACCTGGCTGCGATGTCACGTTCATCGCTAATTCGCCACGCAAGTCACCTAGGTCGCATACAAGTCGCAATGCGACATTGCTGCAATATTATGTTCATCACTATACCCAGCTAAAAATAAACTCAGTTTTTTTACAGAAGCGAAGTGATTTTGAAGTATTTCTACAGTCAACTGCAGATTTTCTGTAGAAGAATGTCGACTGTAAAAAAACTTCATTTATTTTTCAATAAAATCTAAAGTTAATTTGAAGTGATTTATTTCAAAGGTTACTGTGGGCTGTTAACTGCAAAAATACTGTAGATTTTTTGAAGGGCCATCTTGATTTTAAATACTTTATTTTATCTAAAGGTGATTTGAAGTGATCTATTAAAAAAATTATATAAGCCTGTTAACTGCAAAAATCTGTAGATTTTTCGTACTTTCATCTTGGCTTAAAGTATTTCAGCTATTTTTTTTAAAAACTAATCTAAAGTTTATTTGAAGTTATTTTTAAAAAATAATGGGTGCATTAACCCCAAAAATACTGTAAATTTTTTTGTAGTGAATCTTTATCTTAAAATTGCTGTTTATTTTTGAAATTAGTTTTGATATTTTACACTTGTAGTAATTGTATCCCAGCTAAAAATTGTTGGAATTTTTCGCGGAAAAGCATTTAATTTTTAATGTAAACATTTGCAGTTTTTTTGCAAATTAGCTTAATATTTTACGCATGTAAAACGTGTACATTTTTGTTGTGTCTTCCTGTGGACAAAATGTTTGCAAAAAATATATATATTTCTGTGTTGGCAAAATATTCTTAAATTTCCAGGAAAATTTAAAATGAGTTTATTACATTAAATTTAGTAATGAGGTTTTTATTTGTAATCTGGCTAAGTTCAAATCGCAGATCTAGATTTTGGTAATCTGTAACTTCTAAAAATTCAGAAACGATATCAAAGCTATAATGAGGAACTTGCATCCTATCCAAAATGGCGTACTTTTTACCATTTTTCTGGAACATTAGAAGCTACAGATTTTAAATATCAGCTTAAAAATCATCAAAAATTATTAGTTTTACTCGAAATATGCCTATTAAAATTCTATGAAACTCACGTGAGCCGAAAACGGCGTCTGACGTAAAACACACCATTTGACGATTTTTTCTAAAAATGGCGATTACGGTTAGCATGTCCATAATTAAAATAAACATGCAACGTTTTACAAAACGTTCGATTTCAAATAACAGACTGCTCACTTAAACCAGCTTTTGATAATAATTAAGAACAGCTTGTTTTCTTGATTGGTTGTGAATTTTAAATCGTACAAGAGCGCGCTGTTGAAACTTCAGACCAGTCAATGGTGGATCAATCGAAATCTTCGTAGAAGATCTACCAAGTCTGATGAAAATAACTTGGAACTTAGAAAAACTCCTTATTCTAAATAATCCTATTCCTATATATGGGATCATTCAAAACACATTTTGCATTTTCAAACAGCTGTATCGCATAGAAGTTGGTCAGAAATTGCACTCCAATGGACAAAAAAGCGAAGCCTGACGTCATTACGCACTGCAAGAGGATTGTGAGTGTTTTTACCGGAAGTGACGTATCCCCTACTTAAAAACTCAATTATTGACTAATTTAATAACTTTTCTACGAGTGTGAAAAGTAGCATTCGGCGTGTTTTTAAAAGGGCTATTGTCTGCCAATGAATTTGAAATTCATGCAACTTGCTCATTGGCGATTCAAATTCTTTTTCCCAATTTCCATGGACGTTTTTTATTAAATTTTGCAAAAAAGAAGAAAACAATGCACCTATATAAAGAGACAGTAAAATTTAAACAAAAAAAGCAGATTTAAAATTATTTGCTTAATATTTCAGTTTGCTCAATAGCTTTGCTTTCACCTTTTTATAGAAAATTTAAAACTAAATTAATCCTAAAGGAATTCTTAAGATATATATTTTTCTAACTCACAAAATTTGCATCCAATTTATTTATTACCACCTTAGAACAATTAATTAAATATAATTTAAATATTTTTAAATAAAAATCATAGACAAATTGTACGCAAAATCATGAATCAAATTTATTGACTATAATCGAATCTGTGATGGAGGGCAAACGAAACAGGTCAAACAAGATAATATTAAAGTGATCAGGTTTATTTCACTATAAGATCATAAATAATACAAGTTAGGCAAGCAAAGGCAAATCACAGCAAACTATAGATAACATCAGTATAAGTACAGTTATTTCAGTGACGTCAGCTTGACGTTGGCATAGTAAATTTGAATATTTGTGAATCTTCTTCTCACAATATCTCCCCATTCA
>JAFNEN010001671.1:0-24759 GCA_019343175.1 Oedothorax gibbosus | reverse complement strand
TTAAAAATATTTCTTTTTCAATAAAAATTTATAATGAATATAAAATTTCAACTATTGTTATTACAAACATGTGCAGAAAAGTCAATTATAATGCTAATTGTTTTCTTCGTGCGCACCTTAACCAGAGTCACTTGTGAAAACCGATAAAAACATATGTTTAAATAATTCTTTTTAATATAAATTAGAACTTATTCAACTAATTTTTTAATGAATTATTTATTAAATATATTCAAACAATCTGCATAACAAAAATTATTTTAATTAAATAAATATTAAATGTGTGGTACAGCTTTTAATAAGCACTTCAATTTGCAAATTTTCCCTGTCGCAGACTACCCAGTTCTTAAGGTCTTTGTGTATGAGGTTGTTTCTCACGTATCTGTGAGCGTCCACCATCTCCCTGAGGATCTTGTTTTGGCACACTTGTAGTTTGTGGAGTTCATTGGGGGAGATACATGCAATGGCTGGCGATGCATAGGTGAGGATGGGGCGTATAGTGGTGAGATAGAGTAGCCTTTTAAGGTTTAGTGGCAGCTTGGATTTACGTCGAGAAGGGGCCTGAATTTAGCCATGGCACCCTTAGCCTTGTTGGTGGTCTGCTTGATGTGGTCCTTCCAGGTAAGGTTGTCATTAATGACGAGGCCCAGATAGCTGGCCTTTCTGACAACTGGGACAGCATCTCCGAAGATGTGTACCGTGGTTGTAATGGGCTTATTTCTCTTAGTTTTGCGAATTATCAAAACATTAGATTTTTGAGCATTAATAGCAATTTTCCAATTTTTGCACCAGGACTCAATCCCTGGCACCTTGTCCGCAATCTTTTCTACCGCATGGTTAGGATTTGCCGATTTGCAAGCGATCGCTGTGTCATCAGCGTAGAAAGCTGTTAAGCAGTGCGTGTCGTTATTGAAGGTAGGAAAATCATGTGTATAAAACAGATACAAAATGGGTCCCAGAATTGAGCCCTGGGGGACACCAGCCATTATAGGTCGAAGTGTAGAAGAGGCGCAGCCATGTTTGATGGTGAAGGTGCGTGCCGTAAGGTAGGAGTGGATGCATTTAATCAACCCTGGTGGGATACCACAGTCTAACAGTTTTTTAATAAGTCCAGAGTGCCAAACTCTGTCAAAGGCTTTGGCTATGTCGAGCATGAGGAGTGCAGTAGTCAGCTTGTTATGGGTTGCGGCTCCTACAAATTCGAGGATTCTAACAAGCTGGTGCGTTGTTGATTTTCCCTTAAGAAAGCCATGTTGCTCTGTCGGGATAGAAGTGAGGTGTGGTTTTATTCTGTCATTGATAACTCTTTCAAACACTTTGGCCATTGAAGGAAGCAAGCTGATAGGTCTATAGCTGCTAGGTTGACTTGGGCTTTTCCCTGGTTTTTGGAACATGATGACAGAGGCTACCTTCCATGGTTGAGGGAAATAGGCTAGCTTAAGGCAGGCATTAAAGATGTCGAGAATTCGTTGAATAGACGAGATAGGGAGGTTTTTAAGCATGCTGTTATTGATATTATCAAGTCCAGGTGCTTTTTGTCGTTTAAGTTTACCAATAATGTACATGATTTCTTCAAGATCAGTAGGGTCGTTTCGAGATTCAGGGCTTGGTTTCTAAGAAAGGCATTGACTTCCTTCTGTACACTTTCTTCGAAGGCAGTGTTAGTTGGGGAAGTATTGACTTGGAATTGCTTTTCCATCTCGTCGGCAAAGGCCTCTGCCTTTTCCTCGTCAGTATAAGCCAGGCCGTTAGTGCCTTGTAGTGGTCTGTTAATGGTAGGATTTTGTTTGAGACTCCTAGACATTCTCCAAATTGATTTATCTTCTCTACAAAGAGAAAGAACTTTTTCCTCCCATAGTTCTTGTTTGTGCTTTTGACATTTTCCCCTAATCTCCCTGTTAAGTCTATTGATCTCAGTTTTAAGGTTGGGGTGTAGAGTTCTTTGGTGACGTTTTCTGACCCAGTTCCTATATTTAATCAGCTTTTTAATATAGCTGGGAAGGATAAGGTAATTGGGGGGGTTATCAATTTTGACTGTGGCTTCTAGATGTGCACTTTGTAAATCTGAAGTGAGCGTTTGAACAGCAGTGTCTATGTTGCTAGGGCTGTCAATAGGGTGATCTGTGTGGCCTCTTGCCAGTAGAATATTGTAGTAAAGTTTCCAGTCAGTTTTAAATTTGAAGTTATTATCTTGTGGTTTGTCCATACCAACAGTAGCAATAACGGGGAGATGGTCCGAAGATAATTCATTGAGTGCGTGGGCGCTCATATGAATGTCAAAGTTAGTAAGGAAGATGTCTAGGATGTCCGGTCTATGATTAGCGAAGTTAGGGATGTATGTCGGTTCAATTGGTGCAACAATTTTCAGTGAAAATTTGCTTAGGTGTTTATGGAGTTCGAGGCCGTTGTTATTGGTAGCTCTGCAGCCCCATATAGTGTTTTTGGCGTTTAGGTCTCCTCCAAGTATGATGTTGTTGTTTGGGGGGAAAAGATACTTCATATCTTCCTCGGAGAGGATATGTGTGGGGGGATTGTAGACTGCTGTGATTTGTATTTTGCCATGCGCTTGAGAGAGAGTAATGGTGGTCTCTTCGAATCCTCTGCTATTGCTGGTTCTGATTAGCGAGGTGTTGAGAGAGTTCTTAGCAAGAATGGCAGAGCCACCTCCTTTACGATTGTGTCTGTCCGATCTGTAATTTCGATAATTAGCCATTTTGAGGGAGTGGCCGGATGAGGTGTGTGTTTCTGTAATAATACAGATATCAATGTTGTGCTCCAGAATGAAGTCTTTAAGCTCAGTTAGTTTGTGGATAACTCCATTAGCGTTCCAATTCAAGATCGAAATTGGGGTGAAATTGTTTTTGTAACTATTCATGATTGTTTAGGATTGTTGATTGATTTCTGTGGGTTGGCATCTGATTTATTGAATCTGAATGGGTGCACCATTTTTGAGGCTTGTAAGCACCTCCAGTAGGCCAAAATTGACCAGCCAATCAACAAGGGTAGTGAGTTGTTTCAGAATGCCTTCGGCATTAGAAATCATGTCTGATGCTCTAGTGGTCAGTTCTGTGTTCTCAGAGGTACCAGGGTGCCCTTCATCAGGTAACGTCGGGGTGTTTTGTGAACCGGAAGGAATGTTTGGCTTAGCTACATTAGCATATGTTTTATTTGTAAATACTCTGTTATCATATATTCGTCTGAGTTCCGTGTTGGGAGCTAAGTTATTCCCATTTCTGACATTAGTGGTTTGCCTAGGTCCATTTTGAGTCTCATTATTTTGGGGTCTTGTAGTATCAACCGGCCGTTTTGGGCACAGAGACCAGTTAGCCGTGTGGGCCCCTTGGCAGTTGCAGCACTTAGGCGGATCTGTCCTGGGTTTAGTGCAGTCTGCTGTCCAATGCCCTTGCCCGCATTTGACACATCGGGGGTCTCTCCTACAGTTTCTCTGTGCGTGGAAGTAATTTTGGCACCTGTGGCATTGGGCAGGGCCTTGTCTGCCTTTATATGTCTCCACTTCGACTCTTAGTTTAGAAAGGTAGGTAAGATGGTAGATCTCGGCCGATGCCCTGGATCTGGGGAGAGTGACTATGAAGAGTGGCAGCTTAATTTTGTTACCCTCATATCTCTTGGTCATTTGTGTTACCTCCAGAACTTGGAAGTGTTCGTCAAGGAGTTCGTCAAAGATTTTTTTGCAATCAGTGTCAGCTGGTAGGTGTTTAATAACTACCTTGATATTTTTATCCACAGGTAAGGTATACGAGTGGTGTGTGATATGTTCCTTTTCTAAGAGGGCTGTGATACCTCTGCGAATGTCTATACTAGCTGGCTTAATGGTAAATACATTTCCCCCTTTGTGATTTGCATTAACATTGCCAAAGTCATTATCCTCTAGCAGCTTTTTTAGAGTCCGCCAGTTGCATTTGTCATCATCGACCACAATAGGAGTGGTTCTTGCCGGATTTCTGGGTGCCATAAACCCATCATTGTCATCGACCTCAATATTCCCTAATAGATTGGACTGAGGATCTTCTCTATCAGTCCTCGACGAATTTTCAGACGGATCGACATTTAAGATAGTTATGTCGGTGGTTTGGATAACGGTTTCCCTATGTTCAGTGTCAAGAGCCGGGGCGTTGGGAGGCGTAGCCTTTACGTTAGTCTGATTTTGGTCAGTAATTTTATTGGGCTTGTTTTTATTTTTACGCTGCCTCTTAGAAGGCTGTTTTTTCCTCTGGCTAGTTTCTCTCAAAAAGTACTTAGCCTGTTCATTGGAAGGCTCACTTTGCTCATCATCTTCAGACTGAGTATCATCCCCAGATAGGGCTTCAAATGAGTTACTCAAAGGAATATCGTCATTAAAATATTTGCTACAAGATGGTTGAGCCACAGTATTAGAGGGCTTCTGATAATCAAGAGTTATTTTAAGCCTAGGTGAATTAGAGGCTTTTTTGTAGATAGGGAAGTCGTCAACATACTTTGGAGAAGATCTATCTGAATTGGACTTAGGAATAGGGTTAAGGCCGGGAATCATTGATTTAATCGGTGATGAGATTTGATCATCTAAAGAGGGCAGTGGCAAGGGAGATCTGATAGTCTCAAAATTCTTAGCTGGAATGGGCTCTTGGTTAACTCGGGATTTTAATCGATCCCTGTTGGGAACATGAACCAATCTGGGGTCGTTAGGAATGCCCCTTTGTTCCATAAGGAGGCTATTAAATTCCTCTTTCAAGAGATCAATTTGTACTCTGTCGGTGGGAGTCAGGGGTCCTGGTTGATTGAGAATAGCAATATTGTTAGCTATCTGAATAAGCCTTTCATTGGCTTTTACGATTTCCATAATGACAAAAATCAAGAATGCTTCAGAGAAGCATGAACGAGGAAAGCAAGTTAGGAGCAGCAAGAATCCAGCAACTCAAGAGCAGCAAGAATCCAGCACCTCAACTGACACTAGGCCAGAGAGCGAGCAGGGAGATGGAAAGGCAAAAAATGAAAGAATCACTTGCTAAGACAAGGCACACCTAGTTTAGCTTGGATGAGCAAATGGAAAATAAAAGTAAAACAGTTGGAGCAAGCTCCCCTGCCTGTTATAGAATCAGCGGCACGCGCGGCGGCGTCGCAGTGGATGGGCGGGCCACTCGGGCACTAGTCAGAAAAGGTGGACAGAATTTCCGCGAGGAAAATCTGGTCCGAGGGATGATAGAAAATTCCGCAAGGAAAGATCTAGTCCGGTCAGGTAAAGCTCGGTCGAACAAAAGCGTATGGAAAGCCTAAGCAAACCACGTTTCAGTTGAACGACACGGCAATACAAATTGCAAGCAAATCAAGCCAATCGCCCGGCAGCTAGAGAACTAGGCCGCCGACAAAATTTGAAACTTGATTGCAATACAAATCAGCGGTGAAAATATCACAGGGCAGCAGCGTAGCGTATACGCGCGTAGTCAGGTCTTAAAAATGAGAGAGCAGGAGCAGCTAGTCTCACCGCGTCAACCAGTCGTGAAGTCAATCGATGTGAATGGTCGGAGATCGAAATAATAATTCGTAGTCTCGACGCGAAGCGTCCTTACTACACGTCGAAGTAGTCCCTAAAAGGGGCGAAACGATTCACGGGGATTAGAAGTGGTCAGTAGACCGGTATAAACATAGAAGTGGGGGGGGGGGGGGGGTCCTAGAACCCAAGCAGAACGCTGGTGGAAAGAGATCCTACCTCTACCACAATGGGTTGTGGTGGACCGTCCGGGGACGTTTGAAGGCTTGATCAATGAATTGATCATATTTGATGATTTGAGCTATGTTGTCATGCTCGGATGCTTCCATTGCATTAAAATACTTGTGAGAGGCCGAGAGGATGGCCGAGAGGAGTCGACAGATTCGATTCCCAAGTCATTATGGATGATAGTATTTCTGACGAACCAAGGGGCGTTTGTGAGATTCCTCAGGGTCTTGTTCTGAAAGGTTTGAATCTTTTGTCTATGGCATTTTTTAGCTGTTGCCCAGACTGGCGACGCGTACAATAGTACTGGTTTGATCATACTTTTGTAGAGCAAGACTTTGTTGCGTAGAGACATATTGGAGTTTCTGCCTATTATTGGTCCTAGACTAATGGCTGCTCCTGTCGCCTTAGCGATTGCTTGTTTAATATGTTCTTTAAAGCTCAGTCTGCTGTCGAGATGGACTCCGAGATACTTGGTGTGGGGCTGGTTTTGAATGTCTGAGTTAAAAATCTCAAGGTTGGTGTCATAGTGAGTTTTAACTTTGTGGTTGCGGAAAAGAACCGATACACTTTTCTGTCCGTTGATTTTAACTCGCCAGTCCTCACACCAAGTCTCGACTGAGTAAAGCGCGTTTTGCAATTTCTCAAAGGCAATATTACCTCTTTTTGACTTGGCCAGAATTGCAGTATCATCTGCAAATTGAGCAGTTATGGTGTTGGTTTTGGCCGGAAAATCATTAATGTACAGATTGAAGAGGCTGGGCGAGAGGGAGCTACCCTGAGGTACTCCTGCTTTTATAGCCTTCGTTTCTGACATTGTGTTGTTTATCCTAACCTGGAAGCTCCTGTTAGTGAGGAAGGAGTAAATCATATGTATTAGGGGCTTCGGGAGGTTGGCGTGAATTAGCTTCATAATAAGGCCTTCGTGCCATAAGCTGTCGAAGGCCTTTTCTATGTCTAGAAAGACAGCACCAACATGTTCTTTATTGTTAAAAGCGTTGCTTATGTACTCGACAATTCTGTGGACTTGATGTATGGTGGAATGTCCTTGTCTGAACCCATATTGGTTGGGGTTGACAGTTCTGTTGGTTTGGGTGAAGTTGTTTAGTCTCGATAGGATAATTCTTTCGAAGACTTTGGCCAAGGTGGGGAGCAAACTAATAGGTCTGTAACTAGTTGGTAGGAGGGGGCTTTTACCCTGCTTCCTAAAAAGGATGACTATTGCTTTTTTCCATTTAGAAGGGAAGTAATGCACGCATTGAAAATGTTTGTGATAAGTACTATGGATTTAGGGGCGAGATATTTGAGGGCTTTATTCGAGATGAGGTCGTGCCCAGAAGCTTTCTTTGGGTCAAGTTTTTTTATAACTTGCATGACTTCGTTAGGAGAAGTGTGATCGATGTTGGTAGTGGGGTTGGTGGTGAGGTAATGGGTAACCTTCCTCTCTACCTCCTCAACCAAGTCATGATTGATCGGGTTTTCATGGGGTGAAAATTGCCCACTGAGACTGTCTGATAGCACTTGAGCCATGTCGTGCTCGGTGTAGGCCATCCCGGCTGGCCCCTTGAGAGGACCTATGCTTTGGGTTTTTGATTTCAAGGCCTTTGCCATCCTCCAAACTGAGTTATTTTCTGTGGATAACTTCATTACTGTATCTTCCCAGGTGGCCTGCTTGTGGTTTTTTATGAGGTCGCTGACTTTGCGGCAGGCCTCGTTCCATAAGCGTTTGTCTCTGGGGTGTCTTAAACTTTTGAAGACTTTCCTCAGTCTATTTTTTGCTCTTATTTCATCCCGTATCTCTTGGGGAAGCTTGTGATTTTGGTTATTTTCAATTGGTCTAGAGCTGCTGTCTATATCTCTCCTGATTTTTTCAGTGAGATTCTCAATAGACTCGTCTATTTTGTCAATGGTCTGGGCTAGCTTGGATTTTATCATGGGAGAGTTCATGAAATTTCTCCCAGTCTGTAATGAATCTGAGGGATTCAGGCGATTGTGTTAGTCCGTATAAAGTGAATGTGGTGGGGCAGTGGTCGGAAGAGAGGCTATGATGGACCTTGAGAGTGGGGTAGCTGGGGATCCCTTTCAGTAGCATGATGTCAAGTATGTCTGGTCTATGAGAGAGTGTACCAGGATAGTGGGTGGGCTCGTCTGGGGCAATGAGGGTGATGCCATTGTTAACTATGTAGTTTTTGAGAGTCAGACCGTTGTTGTTGTCTGCTCTGCATCCCCATGAGGTCGATTTTGCAGTTAAGTCACCTGCAAGTATGGTGGGTAGCCCGGTGTTCATGAGGGCGTGAATGTCTTCATTTGCGAGTCTGGAGTTGGGGGGATTGTAGACTGAGATAACTAGGAGTTGGCCAAAGTGGTTATTTTCAATAATAATTGTTGTGGCTTCGATAGTATTTAGAGTTGGCAGGATGAATTCCGTGCTCTTGATACTCCTTTTAATGTATATGGCGACACCTCCTCCTCTGTTATTCAGTCGGTCCTTACGGTAGAGGTGAAAATTTGGGATTTTGGCCTTATCGCAGGGTCTGAGGTGAGTCTCATTTAGGAGAAATATATCGAGGTTGTTCTCTTCGGTGAAGAGCTTGATTTCCTCTATTTGTCTCTTGAGACCATTTAAGTTGGCAAAGCCGAAATTGGTATAGATAGTTGGCTGATAGGTACGAGAAGTAGTGGTCCCTAAATTATTCATAATTTAGGGCCGTCATTATTTCTTCGAAGGCGTTTAGGCCTACTTCTATTTTAGCCATAATGCCTTTGGCCGACTTGATTTTGGCGGCTGTGGACTTGGCTATTAGGATGATCTTTCTGAAGTTAGTACCCTTCAGAAAGTTTTGTAATTGTCTGATAAGATCAAATATGTTGAGATCTTCCGACTCATCAGTGGGGTTGTTTACGTTAGTGGAAGGGGGAGCCTGTTGCTCTGGAGTGTTTGATCCTGTTAAGATCGTATAGCTTTTTCCAATTATGTGTCTAAATGTGTTCTTCGAGGATTTTTTAAATGGAAAACCTCATTTTGCCATACCGTACAGATGTGGGATTTTTACTCCAATGTGCTTTATCATATATGCCTTTTACCCGAAAACCGGAAGTCAATTTCTTTTCCCATTTTCACTTTCTAAATAAAAAATTTAACTAAAAATTTTACTTTTAAATTCTTTAGGCCTTGAAAAAAATTTCTTGAAAATTCATCTTAATCTTTTTAAATTAGAATGGGGTTGTTTCAAGGAGGATCTGGCAATATATTAGCTATAGCTCTGCGGTTTTGTTTTCATGTCTCTCGAATTACTGTTGTTTTGGTATTCGGGAGTAAGTTTTCGAAGAGAATATTTTAGTTGTTATTTTTTTTTAAATTCCAACTTCTTTCAATGCAAGTTTTCCTTGATAAATGATTAAAACAACCAACAGCACAGCAAGAAGTTGTAATTTAAAAAAATAACAACTAAAATAACTTATTCTTAGAAAACTCAATTTCGAATATCAACAAAAGTAATTTGAGAGACATGAAAACAAAACCGCAGAGCTATTGCCAGATCCTCCGTGAAACAACCCCATTTCGAATATCAACAAAAGTAATTCGATAAAAATGAAAACAAGACAGCAGAGCTGTTGCCAGATCCCACGTGAAAGAAGCCCATTGGTAAAATAAACTTTTATATACAGCTATCTCAAGGTTTCTATGGTTCTTAGACAGTAGCGGCACCATGCGGTCAAATATATTAATGAATTTTTTGTGATAAAATTTGCTAATTATTCTAATTTCATTATATGTATCTTTAGATAATCTTGTATGTGTTTAAAGTTTCAAAATATTGTTTTGGTTTAGCCTTATTTTTACGTATTCCAAGGCATTCCTTTTTTTGTCAGTTTTAATATATTCTTTTATTGCGTTTGTGAAAAAACAGCAATTTGAATTTCTCAATATTAAAATATATTATTTTTTTAAAGTCACCTATTCAGCATTTCACAAAACCTCATATAATTACCCTACCTTAATTGTAGTCACTTTCTAGGTACAGCAACGTCTAAAAAAAATCTTCTTTCTTCTAAAAAAAAATTCGTGTTTTCTGCTATCAATATTTGTCTTTTAATAATGTAAAGTTGTCAAATGTTTAAACTGACTAGCTATTAACTTTTCAGAGAAGCAGTGTCCCAGTGTATTCGGGCCCCCAGTGATTTTCAGAGGGATTTTTCCACCAGCACGAATACGTCTATAGTATGGCTAGTACAAGGACAGAACCAAGAACCTTCTCAGTGAGAGGCTCGTCGATTACCACTCTCGGCCACTCTACAGTTACACGAGTGCTATTGGCGACAGCTGAGTAGGCACTCAACGCAACTTTTGAAAGGCGACAGTGTACGCGTCTTCAAGACTTACGAAAATTCGTTCAAACCAACTATCTATTCAACCGTATCTTCCAGTTGGATGTAATTTGCCGTGTAATATGGAATTTTAGGTTGAAGGTAGGGTTAGGGTAGTTGAATTATCATCGCACGAGGGCTATTGGCGACGAACGGGCCTATAGTACTAACGTTTTAGAACTCAAGTGAACTACATCACCAGACTTTGCCATTCAGGCAACTCCACTATTCGAAAACTGTATGAGTAGGAGACTAAAGCGCCTGCAGCGCTGGTTCTTCAATAAACTTAAAACGTCGTCAATTTACAAAAAAGTTTACGATATTTAACAACTGTTGTGTTTCAGCAAACAGCCCAGACCGATTCAATTTATTGTTTCAAGGTAAATTCGGAGACCAACAAATAATTATTATTTTTTAACACCACCCATTTTATTAAAAAATTATATTGATTTGAGATTTCTCCAAGCCGTCGCCTCCTTCTCATCGGCCGAGTCGATAAACGAAGACTCTAGTCTGGGCCATAGAGTAAGGTGCCTCGCCTTTCGCTGTCACTCAATCTCCACAGAAAGATCTTCCCATGCGCCAGAATACGGATACACTGGCGATGGACGCCATGTGTGCTTTGTGATTTCATATATGGCTATAGACGAGCAGAAAAAAAATTCTAAAATGATGATGCCAAATTACTCATTGGGACTGAAAGGGTTAATGGGCGCAACGTTTCTTTTCATAGATTCGTGAATAACTTTAAAAAATGCACTACTTTTTGATATATTATATAAACTTAATATTTTTATTTAAGTAAACCCTCCATTGTCAGATTTTTGTCTTATCGAGATAACGGTCGGTCGTTATCTGTAGTTCAGTCAAATTAGACAAAGACACCATATAAATTGCAAAATAAGGTTTTTCTGGCTTGTAATAATGTCCTGAACAACATACTAAAAACAGACACCCCAAGGGTTGTGGAATTGCCGCCATGTTGTATTTGTAAAAAAAATTATAATATTGTTCACATTACTTTAAAATAGTCTCAAATTTAATTATTTTCACAGACCACATTATTTAATATATTCTGGCATGGTGTGGTGAGGGAGGAAAAGCTATTGATTTGGTGAATGCACATGGTTTTGAATCAAAAGATACTTAGTTTGAAAATGATTTTTACAATTTGTTCGATGACAATTAATTATTCAGATATCTTAACCAGATTATATATTTTTGAATATTTTTACTATCTTATTTTTATGTCATTTTTTGTTATCAAGAAACGGTAATATAATTAATATAACTCAAACATTAGAAAATGTAGTTGAAAACAAAAAAAAATTAAACGATCTTTGTTTCTAACCTTTTTTTTTTTAAATTTAGCCATTCTCTAAATTTTCTACGCCAGTTCACTACAACAACAGAAGTATAAGCGGGCATTGGTTTTCGCTACGGATCACTGAACATGGGGTTGAATTCGGTTACCCACCTCTCTACCCGGGTACACTGAAAAACCCGGTAATCAGCTAGCATTATACCCAAGCCAAGGGTGCATGGATTATTCTTGGGTCTTAACCATCAATCTTTGCACTTATAAACGATAAACGGAGCTTATATGTATATATTTTAATGAAACATAACTTGACACAACACCGTGCATTCTCGCTATCTTGTCTTTTTCCAGTGTTGGGGTCATATGACTTACGATATCACGTTGTATCACTTGACACAACACCGTGGATTCCCGCTATCTTGTCTGTTTACAGTGCTGGGGTCATATGACTTACGATATCACGTTGTATCACTTGACACAACACCGTAAATTCCCGCTATCTTGTCTGTTTACAGCGATGGGGTCATATGACTTTCGATATCACGCTGTATCTAGCATACTATGCAACGACCGAAGTATGTACACGTGGCATTGTAGCTTTAAGTAAGTATTAACCAAAATTAAGTCGAAACTGGTTTTGCTCCACTCAATCACACATGCGAAATATACGATAAATTCAAATTTAACTTGCAGATTAGGAAAGTGGGCGTCATTTACCCACGAGACGTTTTGAGCCAAACCCTTCATAGTCATCGATTTTTCATAACTAGTAATTAGCATATGTTAACAATAAAAGTTTTCACTTTTTTTTAGAAGCTTTACACGATAAACGACATGAGTTACCAAAGTTTTGAGCCAATTTATCCATATATCAATGTATAATTGTAACAAATGAATCTTGATAGTTTATAAAAAGCGCTATCTCGCGGAAAGTTTAACTTTTTTGTGTAAATTGATTTCTGCAATTTGAAGATACATACTACAATTCACTTTACAGTTCCTGTTAGGTTTTTTTTAAATATGATAATCATCAGACATTAATCGTGAACACTCTCTACTTGATATCTGTTTGGAAAGTACAAAAGGAAATAAATGCTGTTTTCAACAAGCGTTTAGGTTTAACATTTACCGGACAGGATGTACCATGTATGGTACAAGAACAAAAATATCAGACCTCTTAGTTAATGTAGCATACATCAAGGTCGGTATACAGAAGATGCCGTGCATTAATTGATTCGAGGATAATTCGGAAACTAATAAATAATTATAATTTATAAACACCACTACTTTAGGTAAAATTATACTTTTATAATATAAAAATTGCTTGTAACCGTAAGTTTTGTTCATAGAGTAAGGAGTGGGATAAAGAGGCTTCTTTCTCATTGGACCCCCATACAATCGCCTTAACATTGGAGTTTCCCATAGACACTAGCGACACCTACGCAAAACGGGAAAGGAATGTGAAGGGGAGGAGGAGGAGGAAAAGAGGATAAATAGTGGCGCCATCTGTGTGATTGCAAAATTACTGCCAAGAGCACTGAGCTAAAGTATTCTTTAGCTCTTATTCTCCCCTCCCAAGAGGGGAAAAAAAATATCGTGGGGCAGTCAAGATTTGATCCGGGGACTACGGGACAAGAGTCGCATGCTTTACCACTGAACCAGGAATCTTGTCTGCGGAGCACGATTTAAAGTTCAATTTGAGTTTCTCATTATAACTAGTGATTCTTATAAAAGTCGTCTTTATTAGTTATATTTACTTAAAATGGATAATAAGAGGAGAATAAAAGATATAAAATAAGTTACACAATTATTTTATACTTGCATTTATTTTTTTTACACAATGCAATATTTTTCTTGCATACATAATTGAACTCAATAGAATTTTATCATGAATAAAATTAAGACGCTTATTTTTAAATTTTATTTTTATGATAACTGATAGTGTTACAATTTTTAATTTCTTAACTTTAAATACAAATATAATATTCTTAGTAAAATGCAACGATAAATTAGAAAAAAACTAGTTTCAAAGATAACAATTTTTCATATTTTTTAAAGAGAATACTGAAAACTTAATAATTTTCTAAAATATTATTTAATTAATAAAACAAAAAAATTGAGGTACACCTTTTTATGCGCATCATGTGAATCTATTAACAAAAAAAAACTCTTTTAAATAGATAATGTGCATGAAGATGAATACAATTATTATTTTACATTGTTAGTTAACGAAACTTTGTTCAGTTATACGTTTGTTCTTTTGTACGTTTTTAAAATTATTTACGTTTTTAAATTGAGTAGGATACGAAGACATTTTACTAACATTTAAAAAGTTTCGTTTTAAAAATTATTGTAATGTTTATTAACCTTTTTTTTCATTGAAAGCTAAATTAAATTATAATTAAAATTAAATTATTATTAACTTTTTATACAAATATAATATTCTTAGTAAAATGCAACGATAAATTAGAAAAAAACTAGTTTCAAAGATAGCAATTTTTCATATTTTTTAAAGAGAATACTGAAAACTTAATAATTTTCTAAAATATTATTTAATTAATAATACAAAAAAATTGAGGTACACCTTTTTATGCGCATCATGTGAATCTATTAACAAAAAAAAAACCTCTTTTAAATATATAATGTGCATGAAGATGAATACAATTATTATTTTACATTGTTAGTTAACGAAACTTTGTTCAGTTATACGTTTGTTCTTTTGTACGTTTTTAAAATTATTTACGGTTTTAAATTGAGTAGGATACGAAGACATTTTACTAACATTTAAAAAGTTTCGTTTTAAAAATTATTGTAATGTTTATTAATCTATTTTTTCATTGAAAGCTAAATTAAAATATAATTATAACTTTTTTAATTTAATTTGTATGTTTTATTAATACCATTAAAAAAAAATATTTTTTATATTTTAAATGAAAAGTTAAATGCACATTTTGTTTTATAAAATATTTTATAAACTACAATATTTTCTGAAATATACATTAAAAATTGTAATTTAAAGATACTTTTATTCAGATATTTTTTTTAATAAAATATTGTATTTAACTTATTCACACTTTTACATTCTTTATACTTCTTATCATAAACATCTTTAATAAAAATATTTCGACTGTAATTTTTAAAAAACTTTAAATATTATGCTCTTATTTGTCTTTTTAATAATTTATAAATAATAATGCACACGTTTACTGCACACATAATAATTGACGGTCGAATCATCGCGTTTTTTTGTCTTCCAAACTCGAATCGAAGTCCCTTCACGTTTCTCCTCACCCGCCCCGCTTCGTAATACCCCCTCAACCCCACGCCCCTCCTACTTGGCGTGACGTTTCGAAGAGGGGGGAGGTGTGTGTGGAGGGGTGGGTAGGGCCACATTCCAATCTCGTTTTCCGTAGATGGCGCTCACATCTGTCTACAAAACCGGTTGGTGAAACCTCTTCTTACCCTCCTTACTCTATGGTTTTGTTAATGGAATTTCAAAAAAAGTAATTTTACTCTCAGAAGGGAATTGCTTATATAAAATTTAAAAAAAAATTTATTTGTAGGATTCTCATAAACTAAACTGTGATATTTGCCACTTGCATCACATACAGACATCACATTTCATTCTTTTGATTACTGTTTACCGAATAACATCTGCTCAGATTGTGAAGACTTTCCCTGCTCTCTCAAGCCAACGCGACTGTTGCCGCCTGCCCAACTGTTGACGACTGCTACTCACTTCTTCTATGGCTGCCATTACCACGTCATACTTGTGTGACTTTTGGACTTTTTGCGGACTTACACATCTTTTAAACTTTTTCTCTGAATTTTTTGTTTGCTCCAACCATGATTAATCCATGTCACTATCTTCAATATATACGGATTTTGGCGCCAGTTGCCGTTTTGTATAAAATTGACCGTAAATTGTCCATGTGAGATTTGTAATACAATTCTTTTTTTATGCATTAGGACGTGACGTGCCGTATTTTGTACAAAATGTAGTTTGGCACCTGCCTTCCCCAGACACCTCCTTACTTGTATGGGGTTGGATAAAACTGACTTGGTGGGGAATTCTGTCCATGGTATAGACTTTTTGAGGGTGTGCTATCGCCGGGACTTGATCTAAAATCTAGATCATGGAGAATTAGTAAAAACAACACGAACCGTTTCGTTTTGTGACTAGCATTAAAAACGCACTATTTTTTTATATATATTTTGTTTGAGAGGATTTTTTTCAGTCTTATTGTTTCTTAAGTCGGACTTTTGTCTTATCGAGATAATGACCGGTCGTTATTTGTAGTCCAGTCAAATTAACAAAGACATAACATAAATTGTAAAATAAGGTTTTTCTGGCTCATATAATAATGTCCTGAACAACATACTAAAAACAAACACGCCAGGGATTGTGGTAATGCCGCCATATTTTATTTGTAAAAAAAATTAACAAATGATAATATTGTTAACTCTACTTTAAAATAGTCTAAAATTAAATTGTTTTCAGCGACCACAATAATTAATAAGTTCAGGCTTGGTGACGGTTGAAACGCTATCGATTTGATGAATGCACATAGTTTGAAAATAATTTATACAATATATTCGACTAGCAAATTTATACCCGTTCTTCGCACGGAATAAAAAAAATATCAAATAGATTCCAAATATGTGTACCATATAACCTGTTATAGGATAATAAACTTATTATTGTTTCCGCTCTTTATAAATTATAAAATCCCTTTTCATTGCCTTAAAATTCCAAAATGAAAAATACGCTACAAAATGCACTCATAAATGTCATCACAATTCCCTCATAAATACATAAAACCTTTTAGCTCATTTATCGCGTTTTGGGAAATAATTTGGCGAGAAAATAGATATAGCTACCCACACCCATTATACAGCTCTAACACAATGACCTTCGAACAACCGACCAGCTTATAAATTATTAATAAAAGAAATTGCCTATTTGGCAAATTTTAGTTAATAATTTGGCGAGTTTGGCAACGTATTTGGCGAAAAAATAAAGACATAAAACACTAATAGCTCTAGTGCGATGGATTTTATTAACCATCATAGTTCAGTAATAGCTTAACTATATACATTTATTGCTTAAATATGCATACATGCAGTCAACAGAAAAATCAATGAAAAAAATCATCAAATAAACCCACAATAAAATCCGGGAATGAAGACTGGCGGAATTACGTCACTTGAAACATGTCAATTATTTTTCAAATAATGAATTTAGTTTCTGGAAGTAATGGCAAAAGAATAAAATAAACATTTTGAATTTTAAATGTTTTCGTTAAAAGTTTTATTTAATTTTTTCAGCCGATGGCATCAGGAAAGAGAAAAAATGATCGGATTTGAGCGAAAGTGGTGTATTTTTTTCAGAAAATTCAAATTTTCTCTAAAAATGGAACAAATATGAAAAATCTAAGCCTCAGGTGCACACGTTCATATTAAAGGGAATCTATCTTAAAAATTTCGAATTTCTGAGGGCAGTATATGTAGGTCTTTTACGATCCGATAACAGACACACAGACAGACAGACTCTTTCTTTTATTATTATAGATGACAATCAATTATGCAGATTTCTTAACCATATATGATCTATTATTATGAATATTTTACTATCTTATTTTTAGGACATTTTTTTTTATCAAGAAACAGTAATCTATAATAAGAAAAGAAAGAGTCTGTCTGTCTGTCTTCGGATCGTAAAATACCGACTTATACTGCCCACAGGAATTCGAAATTTTAAAGATAGATTCCCTTTAATACTAACGTGTGCACCTGAGGCTTAGTTTTTTCATATTTGTTTCATTTTTAGAGAAAATTCGAATTTTCTGAAAAAAATACACCACTTTCGCTCAAATCCGGTCATTTTTTTCTCTTTCCTGATGCCATCGGCTGAAAAAATTAAATAAAACTTTTAACGAAAACATTTAAAATTCAAATGTTTATTTTATTCTTTTGCCATTACTTTCAGAAACTAAATTCATTATTTGAAAAATAATTGACATGTTTCAAGTGACGTAATTCCGCCAGTCTTCATTCCCGGATTTAATTGTGGGTTTATTTGATGTTTTTTTTCATTGATTTTCCTGTTGACTGCATGTATGCATATTTAAGCAATAAATGTATAGTTAAGCTATTACTGAACTATGATGGTTAATAAAGGCCATCGCACTAGAGCTATTAGTGTTTTATGTCTTTAATTTTTCGCCAAATACGTTGCCAAACTCGCCAAATTATGAACTAAAATTCGCCAAATAAGCAATTTATTTTATAAATAATTTATAAGTTGGTCGGTTGTTCGAAGGTCATTGTGTTAGAGCTGTATAATGGGTGTGGGTAGTGACACATACTCAAAAAGGAGGAGGACGGATTTGTTTGAACATCGTTTAATGAGTTGGGAATACAGAATGAATACGAATACCAGGTAGAAATTAAATGTATAAAGAGAACATGGAGTATAGTTTAGTTGTCACAAAATTACTGGTATTTAAACTATTGTTCTTATTGTCTTTTTACAACTGACGTCGTTCGTGCAAGTGTTCAGATCATAACACTCCTTCCCATCAACGTTTCGGTTTCCGCAGTCGTAAGTTGTAGGAGTGTCTAGGTAGTTCATTAGCTAAGTCCGGAAGATGAGTGATGGTTCTTTTAGGCTCCTCACTGGAACTTTGCTCTTCAGGACCGGACTGTTGCTCTGTATGAATCGGATCTGGAGGGCTTGTCGAAGAAGGTGGTTCATCCGAAACAGGACTGTCCAAAGTTGTTGGAACTGGTGGTTCGGCATTCCCCCTTAACATCTGATCCACATGGCATCGCTTGATCTGTCCATCTTCGGTACGAGCCTGGTAGGAGACAGGACCGGTGGTTTCTATCACCTTGGCGGGAATCCAACGTGGGCCGGATTGTAGTTTCTCAGCAAGACGGAGTCATTCTCTAGAAAGTGTCGTGGGCCACGATCTTCACAACCCTGGCGATAGACCATCTCCTGCTTAGCTCTCCGTTCTTCTGTTAAATCCGGATGGAGACTATCCAATATCGTTGCGTGCAGTGCTGCTGAAGAAGAAAATTTGCCAATCGTTTCTTCCAAGATCCTTGAATTATCCGACGCAGGGAGTCTTTAACTGTTTGGACAGTTCTTTCTGCTTGGCCATTGGCAGCTGGTCGTCTAGGAGCGATCAGAACCTGACGAATGGCGTTTCGTTCGAGGAAAGACTTGAACTCTGAAGAGGTGAACTGAGGGCCATTGTCGGAGACCACTACCTCTGGAAGACCATGAGTAGCGAAGATTTCTCGAAGAGCATCAATGGTCGCACTAGCCGTCGTAGAAGGGATTCGTTTCACTTCCACCCATTTGGAGAAAGAATCGACGAGTATGAAGAAGTCTTGACCCTGGAATGGTCCCGCAAAGTCGATGTGTAGACGGGACCAAGGACGACTCGTGATTTCCCAAGGGTGCACAGGGGCTCGTGGTGGCAAGTGACGAGCCGCTTCACAGTCTGTGCAGTTCATGACAAAGGAATTGATGTCAAGGTCCATGCCTGGCCACCATACGTAGGATCGGGCAAGCATTTTCATTCTCTCGATTCCAGGATGACCAAGGTGTAATGCCTTTAGGACACGGAACCTTCCCGATGCTGGAATTATCACCCTATTTCCCCAAAGCAAACAGTTCCTGTGAACTGATAGCTCGTTCTTTTTAGAAAAATATGTTTAGAATTCTGAATCGGGTGGTTTCACGGGCCAACCCTTCAAAACGAAATTTAGTATTCTAGAGAGTATTTGGTCACGCAATGTCATCTTTGCAATTTCCGCAGCATAAAGTGGCGGGTCCTCTAGTTCCTCAGTAAAGAGAACTTCAAGAGGAGAGGGAAACCTCAAAATCCTGACTTTTCATGGGTAGCCTACTTAACGCGTCGGCATTTTGAATCTTTTCCCCTGGTTTGTGAATAATCGAATAGTCGTACGCGTTTAGAAGTAAACACCACCTCAGCATTCTAGGGGACATTATCTCTTTGGTAGGTTTAGTATTACTGAAAATTCCTAAAATCGGTTGGTGGTCCGTAATAATGGTGAATTTATGACCGAATAGGAAATGATGGAATTTCTTTACTCCAAACACAATTCCCAACGCTTCCTTATCTATCTGTGCGTAATTTCGTTCTGCAGACGTTAAAGTACGAGAAGCAAACGCAATTGGTGATTCTTTCCCATTAGGAAGAATATGACTCAAAACGGCCCCTAATCCGAAAGGAGACGCGTCGCAGGTAAGTACTATTGGTAGCTTTTCGTCAAAAGGGACCGAAACGCTATCTGAACTGAGTAGATTTTTAAGGGTTTTAAAAGCCTCGTCATGCTTTTTTGTCCATCTCCACTCAGAGTTTTGATCAAGTAGTCGGTGAAGAACTTCTGCTACGGTTGCCTTATCCTTCAAGAATCCATTATAAAAATTCAACAACCCCAGAAACGCTTGTAGTTGCGTTTTATTCTCGGGCACAGGGAACTCCTGAATCGCGGTTACTTTTGACCTAGATGGGTGAATCCCTTTCCTATCTATCCGGTACCCCAAGAAATCAACTTCACGAACTCCAAAAAGACATTTGTCTCGATTGGCTTTTAACCCGTACTCCCTTAATTTAGCCAAAACTTTTTCTAATCGTGAAGCTAGCTCTTCAGTTGAATTTGCCACAATTAACAAATCATCAAAATAGGGAACTACTCCCTCCATATTCTGGAACAAGTTCTCGATCAGATTTTGGAAAATTCCAGGAGCAACTTTTATGCCAAATTGGAGACGTTTTACCTTGTACGCGCCTTTATGGGTAATAATTGTTTGGGCCTCAGCCGATTTTTCGTCAACTGGTAGTTGTAGGTACGCTTGTGCTAAATCTATTTTTGCATAGAATCCCCCTCTTTTTAAGTTTGAAATCAAATGATTCACAGCAGGAACGGGGTAGGGGTGGTCAGCCATAGCCTTATTCAACGTCACTTTATAATCTCCACATAGCCTTACTTCCCCTGACGGTTTAATGACAGGGACTACAGGCGTGGTCCACTTAGGATCTGTAATTGGCTCTATCACCCCTTCCTTAAGCAACTTATCTAAAGCATTTTCAATTTTAGGTTTCATGGCGAGCGGAACGTTCCTTGATTTGAATCGAATTGGGGGACACTCTGGATTCAACGGCAAAGAAATTGGTTTTCCCAAATATGAACCCAGTCCCTCACTAAATACATCACGATACTTGTAAAGTAAATCGTTGATGCTGTCAGATTTGGTCTCGTTTATTCCACCTAAATAAATTCCCAAACCTTCAAACCAAGAATATCCCAGAATATTGGTGCAACGCCCCTTTGAAACTAATAATTCTAAATTCGCTTTACGGTCTTTAAAAGTCACCTGAACTTCGCAAAACCCCGCAAGTGGAATTTTGTTCCCCTGAAAATCCCGCAATTCTACACGAGTTTCACGAATCTCCGGTTTTTCATCCTGAAACACATATTGAAAAGTGCTCGTGGAAATTATCGAATAATAAGAACCCGAATCAATCTCTAAACTTAAATTTTTTCCTTCTATTTGTACCTCGATTTTCTGCTTAAAAGAAGAACTCTGTAAAGAATTAACGTATTCGTCTGGTACCCGAATTTCATTTGTACGAGACGAATTCGAATTCTTTTTCCGACACACTTTTTGAATATGACCTTTACCCTTGCAAAAATGACATATTGCGTTACGGAATTTGCATTCTGCACGAACATGATTTGACCCGCAACTAAAACAAACTTTGCCATTCTCAATTTTAGAATTTTGCTGTTTACCCTTCGCGGGTTTTTTATGCTTTAAAAAATCCACTGACTGCTGCGAATTTCTAGTAAACGAATTTTCCGAACGCATCAGCCGCGACTGAGCAGCAGCAGATTCAGCGGCCAAAGCCATTGAAACAGCCATGTCAAGGGTTAACGTTGACTCGGAGAGTAAACGTCTTTGAACTTCTTCGTCATTTATACCGCACACAATTTGATCTCCTATCCTATTTGATAAAGTACTCTCGAAGTTACACCCGTCAGCTAATTTCCTAAGTTCAGCAACATAAGTATTAAACGGTTCATTCCTTTCTTGTACTCGTTTATGAAATTTGAATCGTTTAAAAATTTCATTCGATTTAGGGGAAAAATGAGTTTTAAGTTTCTCTATTATAATCTCATACGTAACGTCACTAAGTTTATTCGGAACAACCAGATTACGAATAACACTAAGTGTTTTCATACCACACACTGCTAACAGCGTAGCGCGTTTTTTAGAATCATCACGAACGTTGTTTGCTTCCAAATAAAATCCTAGCTGTTCTAAATACAACTCAATATTTTGCGGTTTAGAAACATCGAACTCGGAAATAGTTCCGACGGAACCAAAATATTGCACCGTAGTTGCCTGCTCTGCCATTTTAAAACAGTTTTAAAATTGACAATATATAGAATTCTAAATCGAACTACTTAAAAGCAATTAAATACAGAAAAGTAACTAATACTAAAAAACCTTACGTGTGACAAAACCCCATTCCAGCAATCGGGAATACGAACACAGTGTCTAGGTGTCCTTCTGCCAGCAGAAACTTGGCTAACACGCTAGTCGTTGAAGTCGCCCTTAGTAGTCATCTTGACTCGAAGAAACATCGTAATTAAACTGTAGCAGCTTTTTTACTATAAGTGGGTGAACCGCCTCGTCGCCAGTGACACATACTCAAAAAGGAGGAGGACGGATTTGTTTGAACATCGTTTAATGAGTTGGGAATACAGAATGAATACGAATACCAGGTAGAAATTAAATGTATAAAGAGAACATGGAGTATAGTTTAGTTGTCACAAAATTACTGGTATTTAAACTATTGTTCTTATTGTCTTTTTACAACTGACGTCTTTCGTGCAAGTGTTCAGATCATAACAGGTAGCTATATCTATTTTCTCGCCAAATTATTTCCCAAAACGCGCCAAATGAGCTAAAAGGTTGTATGTATTTATGAGGGAATTGTGATGACATTTATGAGTGCATTTTATAGCGTATTTTTCATTTTGGAATTTTAAGGCAATGAAACGGGATTTTATAATTTATTACGAGCGGAAACAATAAGAAGTTTATGATCCTATAACAGGTATATGGTACACATATTTGGAATCTATTTGATTTTTATTCCGTGCGAAGAACGGGTATAAATTTGCTAGTATAATTAATAAATAAAACATTAAAAAATGTCGTTGAAAACTTTTTAAAAAAATTAAACGATCTTTTGTTTCTAAACTTTTTCAATTTAGCTATTCTCTAAATTTTCTACGCCAGTTCACTACAACAAAGGAAGTAATAGCGGGCATTGGTTTTCGCTGAACATACCTTAGGTTGAATTCGGTTACTCACCTTTCTACCAGGGTACACTGAAAAACCCGGCAATTAGCTAGCATTATTCCCAAGCCAAGGGTGCATGGGGTTATTCTTGGGTCTTACCCATCAATCTTTGCACCTATAAACGGAGCTTATATGTATATATTTTAATGCAACATAACTTGACACAGCACCGTACTTAAACGATAAAGCCAAGATGAAGGGCCGGCTCTGCATCTCGCTCTTAAAATCAGTGAAATTGTAAAAAAAAATGTCGGTTGATATCATTTTGCTATTGACTCGAAGTTATTCCAGCGTTTTTAACATTATTTACACGTACATGGTCAATAAATTATGGCATCACATATGGAAAATAAAGACTATTTTCTTAGAATCATTTCGGTTTAACATGTACCGGACGGGGTGTACCATATATGGACATGGGAAAAAATATCAGATGACTATATCAATATTACATCAGACGTTCTAGTTAAAGAAACATACATCAATATGGTATACACTGCAGAGGGGGAGACGTCGGATTACAGGCCGCCGAATAAGAGAGCTTGAATATGGTATTTTATTAAAAAATTTTATTGCTTAAAATATTTCTAGGCAAAAAATATTAGATTAAATATTACCCATATTTTTCTTTTTTCCAAATACCGCCTAGAAACGGAGAAAACACAATTAAAATTAAACTATAAGCCACGCCCCCAAAACGATCCCCGGCAGAATTTGAAGGATGTGACGTCACCTGGCAGCAAACGGTTTCGACATGCGTGAGAATCCGTAATGAACACTGTTGTTATTATTGTATTTGATACTCCGTTTTCCTTTGATTTATTAGTGACAGAGTGAGTAGAGGTGATTAAATGGGCTTTTTTTTGTTGCTTTTCACATTTAGCATTTTGTCACTATTGCGCGGCTTTTAGCTTCCACACTACATTTATAACGTAAAAAGTGGAAGGTATTATAATCGTTCAGTCCGTCCGTCTGTCACCCACTTTCACAGAACGAACCGCAAGTAATACAAACAAGTGGGATACGTCATTTTGAAGCAAAAAATCAGGTTAGGCTACATCCCAAAAATTTCATTAATAAAAATTAAAATTAGAAGTACATTTCTCTCTATATTAAAAAAAAGTAAGCTCTTTTAAAGTGTCAGCAGCCATAACATGATGAAATACTGATGTTACAAGTCCAAAATTTTTTTGAAGGTGTGTCTTCCTTATGCCTCGATGCCTATTTTTTTGTTTTTCAAATTTTCAATTAGTTTTTTAATTAAAAATAAAAATTACTTGCTCTCTATGAAAAAGTATAGGCTTTTAAAGTGTCAGCAGCCATAAGATGATGAAATATTGATGTTACAAGTCCAAAAAAGTTTTGGAAGGTATGTCTCCCTTATGTCTCGATGGCTTTTTTTGTTTTTCAAAATTGCAATTAGTTTTTTTAATTAAAAATTATAATAAGTTTGACGAAATCGAAATCGTGATTCCTTTTTATATAACAACCAGGCTGAAAAGATCAGAAACGCGTGATTTTGTTACGTTCTTTTTAAAGAACAGTTGCTCTCTGCTCTGTTCTTTTAAAAAGAACAGTTCTTTAACTTGTTCCTTTTACAAAATTTGCTTTACACATGGAAGAATTCAGGCAAATATAAATATATCTTCATTAAAATGAACAAAGTTTTTTTTTTTGTTTTGTGTTTATATATAGAAAAGGTTTACAGATTTTTTTTATTATAAAAATGATTTTGCCTTAAAATATATTATAGCAAGATAGAAGGTTTACAGATTTTTTAGTTTAAATATTTTGGATGAGGGGTTAGGTTTTAATCATCTTCGCACATGAGGGCTATTGGCAACGGCCGTCATAATTTCGAACCACAGTCAAGTGACGAGCCGACACCTAAATACGCACTCACAATCAAACTAGGATGTTATTATATATTATAAAAAATAATTTATGACA
>JAFNEN010001670.1:0-21156 GCA_019343175.1 Oedothorax gibbosus | reverse complement strand
GGGACTGTATGTACAAAAATATTTCTTACCTGATATCAAAAGAAATTCCAACGAGTATCCTGTAAAAACACCACTTCTTCAAAAGCAAATTCGAAATGTTTGCACTCCAAGGAGAGAGACGTGTTATTGGCCTGCTACCTTACAATCTTACATCCAGAAAGTTCTTCCGGCTAACGAGTTTTGGTTTCTTTTTTGTCTGGTGATCTTTTTGGCGAGGTGTTTGGCGTCCGGAGACAGGTTTCCACACTCCAGAGTTGCTCCAGGTTTGGCCTCGAGATACGGAGATAAGGGTGGGGAAAGACCCGCGACTCGGATGTCATCAGGTCACACCACTCGAGGCACAATTCAGACAAAGAGGTGAGAAGAAGATGTGCTGCCCGGGCAAAAACCAATGCACAAACCGGTTTGCCGAGTGAAGCCATCCATCGCTTTTGTAGTAAGCCCAAATAAACACTCTATTTGGAATTGATCTAAAGTGGAGTTGGTTGGTTGGTAGACATATATATTCAGGTTTGTGTGCTTGGTCAGAGACCCGCTTATAAACCTTCGTCGAGTAAGACACAACACACACATAAGTGGATCCATCTAATTTTTAGAGACAACTAGAGGATCCCAGAATTGGCTTTTCACCCCCAGAGGTATTGATTTGGTATGGGAACTTGTAGGACTTTGTGACCACGACGGATTTAACGTGCACCAGTCACCATTAGCGTACACGGGGGTCTTCGGAAGGCAGCCGGACTCGAACTCGCAAACTTAGGGATGCTAGTCCAAGACCTTACCGACCAGGCTATCCCGGCCCCTAAAGTGGAGTTAGGCTTACTATATTGACTTGGCGATTTTTTGACTCTCAAATAAAAATTTTAATAATTAAAAAATATATATTTCATGTGATGGGAATCACTACCACCTTTTGTCAATCCAGACCTTTTGCTACAGAATATACAACAGTCATTTTTTTGCAAAAAGAGTCTTGATTTTAATGAGCCGATTAAGGGGACCCAAAAATTGGTCAAAATATCGATTTTTCAGTTTTTACTTATTATTATTCACAATATCTTTCTGAACATTTACTTTACTGAAAGTTTCATAATGATATCTTTTGTAGAAAAAAAGTTATTAAATATTTTCTGGAGTCACATACGTATTTTGTCTGCTTTCAACCTGATTTCTCTGTTTCGCGGTTTTCAATTCTTGTGTTTAATAAATCCCTAAGGCCTTTTTTGCTAATTAAGTTTTGAAATTTTTAACCTGTGTTCTTATATAAATGGTGTACAAAATTGGGTATGGAATAAGGTCTACTATGTATAGTTGTTTGTTTTTAAAAAATGTTGAATTCAATAATTTGTACTTTTTTTGTGATTTTCAGTATAAATACATGTAACTTTTTAACTGTAGCTCACATTTTAAAATCCATGCACAGTTCTTGAACAAATAGTTCTAAGAACAAACTATAAAAGTTTGGTGGAGTTATTCTCAAAATCGAAAGAGGAGTAGCGGTTTAAAAAAGTTCAAAATTTTGACTTTTTAAAATAAATAAATAAGAAACTACTTGTAAATATTTGTTTTTATTGCTAAAAAATGTTTATTTAGAGTGAGCATTATATAAAACCACTATAATTTACAAGTTTATGTTATTATTTCTAGAAATAATGTTTTGGGTACCGCGTATCCCCTTAAAGAATAAAATGATGTGTTGCAGAATTAACTAACGTTGAGTGCGAAGGTGTGGGCTTACCATAGATATCATAGTTAAACTATTAGATTGGCAGATCACGTGACCTCCAATGCTAACGACGGGACGCGCATGGTGGCCAAAATAAGAGGGCAAAATGGACAGTGTTGTCACCACTTTAAGGAGAAAAATAGTACGAAAAAATACCATTTAATTCTAAAATTACAAAAAAAAATACTAGAAAAGGATTTAAAGTCACTAAAAGATTAAAAAATGTAGCAGTACTTTTTACGATATTTTTTTGTAATTTTAGAATTAAATGGTATTTTTTCGTACTATTTTTCTCCTTAAAGTGGTGACAACACTGGCCATTTTGCCCTCTTATTTTGGCCTCCATGCGCGTCCCGTGCGTCGTTAGCATTGGAGGTCACGTGATCTGCCAATCTAATACTTTAACTATGATATCTATGGGGCTTACCATGGTTGTTTAGCGACTTTCTCACAACTTCACTTCATTTCGCGACAAGCATCTCATCTTCCTCTTAACTCTATGATTTCATCCGACCGACGTCAATACCTGCTGCAAAAGAGGCCCCTAGAAAAAAAATGTGTTTTAATTAAGGAATTTATTTAAAACAAGATTCAATTATTTTTAGAACTAAAATTTGTTAGAAACAAGATTATTAGAAACAAGATTATTAGAAACAAGATTATTAGAAACAAGAATTTGTTAGAAACAAAATTATTAGAAACAAGATTTTGTTTATTTAAAACAAGATTCAATTATTTTAGAAACAAGAATTTGTTAGAAACAAGATTATTAGAAACAAGATTTTGTTAGAAACAAGATTATTAGAAACAAGAATTTGTTAGAAACAAGATTATTAGAAACAAGAATTTGTTAGAAACAAGATTATTAGAAACAAGAATTTTTTAGAAACAAGATTATTAGAAACAAGAATTTTTTAGAAACAAGATTATTAGAAAAAAGAATTTGTTAGACAAGATTATTAGAAACAAGAATTTGTTCGAAGCAAGATTATTAGAAACAAGATTTTGTTTATTTAAAACAAGATTCAATTATTTTGTTATGTAAAAATGTATTTCAAACAAATATAGATTTAAAAGTATGTTCCGAAAGAATGTTTTTTAAATTAACAAAGAGAAAGAAAGTAAATTCGAAAAAAAAAATCGAGTCATTTTTTTTCTCTTTAAAATAAATAAAGTTTATTAGCTATTGATAATATATGGCAACAAAGATTTAAATGAATAAAAATTAAATTTTAATGTTGTCAAATAGGGAAGACAACAAACAGGTCAGCAAACAGATAGACAGATGTCCGAATGTAGACGTACGCACAGACGGACAAAAAGTATAAAAGATGGACGACATTTCGAAAAAAAAATATTTTTTTTAAGATCCTACGGATAGAACCGAATTGGATGGGGGTAGACAGACAGATGGACATTTTAGTCTATAAATACCAACTTTTCCATTATTATCATTTTCAATTTTTCTTTCAAATTAAAAAGAGAAAAGTGGGCTACAAAAATAATTAAACTAAGTGCGTTTAACTGTTCGGAAAAAGATTTTTTATTTTTATTCTATGTGTTAAAATTTTAAGTTTCTTCTATTATGCTATCCGCTCATTGAATGCTATTTTGTACCGCTTTAATGGGAAAATATCTAATTGTTTTTATCAGTTACCACCCCTTCTTAAAAACGTCGATAGTTTTCAGAGGCCTAAACATTTCGAATTTTTCCCCTCGCCAAGTAGGCGATGAGTGGGCCCACTTGGCGCTACCGGTGTGTTCACCTTGACATTCGCGGCAGCCCCGAGAAGGAGCACAGGTAATGAAGGGAGATTTGACCCACAACATCCGTTACTCAACAACTTCGAGCTTCCTGCTGAGAAGAGACATTCTCAAGGAAAAAAACACGTCAACAGATATAGGTTTTTTTAGTAAAATTCATTTAAAATTATTATTATTATTATTTTTTTTGTTCTTAGCTTGGTTAAACTCTTAAGACCGTCTCCATTCAACGGTTGGGGGGCGTCCATGAGTTACGTGACTTGTTAGGGGGACGTACATAATTGCGTCACACTCAGAGGGGTGCGATTCGAACATTTCTAATTTTGCAAGGAAAATCTGTTTTACAAAAAATAAAGTTTTTGAGAAAAAAAAAATTGAAATTTTTTTTTATAAGAAACACTTTATTTCAGAAAGAGGATGGGGAGATTATTATATGCAACAACGTCGGCATTATTATTCTCCTATATTTTACAGACCTTTTCGTAACGGTACTTCGTAACACGCAAAATTGCGAAGAGGACTTGCAGCTACCTGGACGAACATCAAATTTTCAAATTTCAGAAACAAAAGGAAATATTAAAATTAACTTTTCTTTAGGGGGGGGGGTGCAACAACGTAACGTAATTTTAGAGGGAGGGGTTCGATCAAACGTGACGCAGCGTGACATAGGGGGAGGGGTCAAAATTTTGCGTGACGTTAACGTCCCCTGGGGGGGAGGGGGTCGAGCCGAATATCCCCAATATATAAATTTGCAAAATCTTACATAATTTTTTCGTGTCTTTCCGAACCATTCTTAAAAAACTGTTAGGAAAAAAAACGGTACATTCTTTTATACTGTAACAGCTGGCGTTCGTTTCTTTTCTTTATTAGTTTCAATACAGACCAAAGGACACTTGTTCTAAGTATTTTCACATAAAAAAAAGCAGCCAACATGTGCATTGTATGTGAAGTACTTTCCCACCATTATCTAAAGATGCTGTTTATACTATCCAAGTGTGGGGTTCGACGTTAATTAATATGTGTTTTGAAGTTTTCCGGGAATCAAACGCCCAAATCAAAACTTGCGGTAATGTTCGCCGCACTAACGGTGCCGGATGATCGGAGTGGCAATGTGTTATGTCAATTGGAACTTTCATATGCCACGGAAGCGAAAACCGTGCTTACGTTTTTACTTGAGTTCTATATCAACTTAATGCATTGAGCTAGAAGAAACGTGGAGTGAGGTGTGTGATTCACTGAACAGGGCAGCAAACGAGCCGGTCCAATAACGAAACGCGGAGGAATACACGGCACTGCAGGAACAAACGAGAAACGAGAACGCCGCAGGTAGACGCGAGAAACTTGCTTATTCGCTATGTGTTGTCTTCGCTGGTTTATTTAGTGAAGCCACAGGTTATTTCTTTAAAAGGGGAATTTAAAGTTAAGAAAGTTAATTTCTTCGACTAAAATGTTAAAATACATTTAAGAGCCCAAGTCAATATGATAGAGGGGTCTCATACAAAGCATTGCATACAAGTGTAGGGAAAATAGTTCTTTTCTGCTCTGTTCGCTCAAAAGGGTGTGAGTGGGTTTTCGGCTCGCTGACACCTCACTCAAGTTTCCCTTCTAGCTCAATTACTTAAAGTGCCAGAAGTTTTCTACATTTTCAGAGTTCTAACTTGATGATAGTCGCATAAAAATAGAAATCGAATGCGGAATGTAGTCCGGTTTTTCTTTAATAAAGTAAAATTAAAAAAATAATAATAAAAAAATTATGTGAAAAATGACTGTCAGGTTACGAGTTAATACGTCTGTCCATCAAAGGGTTAGTAATTGTCTAACGCTTTCATTCACCGCTCGGGGCAATTTAGTTTCATCTAAGCCAACTGTGCCGCTTTCACCAGACTAATGAACTCTCTGGCAACTGCGACAAGAGTTGTGACAACTTTGGCGATGTGTATAAACTACTATAAGTTTAGTTTAGTTTAAATTATCGTCGCACTAGAGCTACACTAGGGCTATTGGCGACGGGCGTCGTATTTTAGAACCACGGTCAAGTGACGAGCCGACACCTGAGTAGGCACCCAACACAACCGTTAAGGGCGACATCGTACGCACCATTGGGACTTTGGAACATATTTAACGTGCACTTTCTCTACACAGAGTATTGTTTGTCAGACATTTTTGGCTGCACAGGCTGTTTATAGGTCTGCAGTTATATTGGCGATGCAAAGACCCGAGCCTGGGACCTTCTGCATGCAACGCCTTAACCGAATGGGTTCTCCAGCCAAACAAAAAGAAAAGTATAGTTGAAAAATATTCATAGAAATTTATTTAGATAATTTTTATTTTTTAACACTTTTAAGAACATATTTCAGAAAATAAATACTTAAAAAAATGCAGCTAAAGATGACTAGAATTATTTTTAAATTCCAATTGAATTTTTAAAAATTCAATTTATAGCTTAAATTTATAAATTTATCTTTTATCAAATTCAAGTTATAAGGAAGAAATTAAAATGAATACATATATATACCACCATTATTATAAAATCCTAATTTCATTTTAACTTTTAAATAGGTCGTATGAAATTTATAAGTTAGTTTCTACAAATTACTATGTGATTTGTCCGGATAAACAGTCATTACTTTGCCTCGTATATATGTTTGCATCTTCAGAAATTTGTGTAAATCCTGTCATCTGAAGGCATTGTTGTTTTTTCTTGTTTATTAAAAGTATAGCAAGGAAACTTTGTTACAGCTATTTGGTAACAATGGTATGCTTAAACAAAGATCACGTTAGTGATTTTCAACAATTAGATTTCGTAGTAGGTGAAGAGATTTTATGAAGTAAACTGCTATAAAAATCTTCTTAGTTTTTATTCTTGAAAACATTTAAAACCTTTTCGAAACATTGAAAGTTCTTCAAGGTGTTGTTCAAGCTTTTTTATTCCTTGAATAAAATATTTCAACCTGTTTAAATAACCCCAAACAGTGTTTTAAAAACTTCTTCCAACTATTCCACTTTAAAAACTGTTGGGACCCATTGATACAAAATGGAAAGCATCAGAAAATTTTTTAGAAGATTAAAGTAAGTACATTTTCTTTATTAAATTTATATACTATTTTTAAAAATAGTTATTGTTTACTTATGCAGACTTATTTTATTGTGAAAAAATTAATGAAGATTCTAAATTATTTAACATACAATCATTTCTTTGTCAAAATGTGGTGTTAGGTTTGGTAGAAGTAAGTTATCATTCGGAGAGTTATTCCAATTATATTGACCATATTTAATAGTGTTACTATAATTTAAACACATAATTGCTTATATCAGAACCAAAGAAATTTATATTTAAAAAAAATTGGTTACAATGCATATTTTTTCTATTTTAATGAAAAATATTTTAACGAAAATACTATATTGTATATATTCATTATCGAAGCATGAACCGTCTCCAAACTTGAAAACTAACTTTTTTAGTAAAGTAAGTTTTGAGTAAGTACATAAAATAAGATACTCTATTACTAATGAATTAGTAATGCTCGGCCGATCACAGGCATTTAGACAGATTTGTGAGCAAATCATACAAAAAAAATCATTTACACACTTAAATATGTAAAACCCTTCTTTACTCAAATGTTAGTTTTATCCCTTTATTATTTATAATATTAATTAGAAAGATTATTTATTTTGCTTAGAGTTCCGAAAATTAAATTTTTATTATTATCTATACTTTTTCAATTCGAAAGTTAATCTTACAATACTTTAAAAAATATTATCAAAATTATAGTGATAACAAAATTTCTGGTTTTAATATCAAATTTTGTATTTTTCAGTAAATTCTTTCGTCGAAGAGGTAACAAAAATAAAAGTTCAAAGGTAAGTTTTTCAATTATTTCACATATATTTTTAACATGATATTGATTACATTATTTTTTTTATTGACTATGTGGGAAGATTTATCGTTCAAAGTTAGAAATTATTTTTAGTAAAAATAATGGAAAGTTAAAAAATCATTTGTGTGTGAACACGTAACACTGTATTAACGGTAGATTAAATATTTTAACGATTTACGGCATTTAGTCATTATGGTAATTGTTTGCAATAATATAATCTTTGCATTAATTAAATTAATTTACATTTATTTGTAAAGCATATTGCATAAACAACCCACATTACTAGAAAATACATGGAATATACAAGCAAATTTAATAAGATTAGTATGGTTACTATGAATGTGAAATTTTCCTTCAAGAAATTCAGTAAGGATTAGTGAAAAAAATTCATTACTGATATAAATTTAATAAAATATATTTATATTGCATTTTACGCTATAAATAAAGACGGATACAAAACTTCAAATGACCAACCATTTCGCCAGATCAAATTAAACAAGTCAATAAACACCAAACAAGTATTTAATCTTCAAAGTACAACTTAATAAGTGACATAACACTGTGTTAAAAAACCTTTTTTTTTTTAAATGAATAACATAGAAATAAATATTTAAAGTTCATTCTTTTACGATCTGTAATATATATAATTTTTAAATTTTGGTTTGATTTTAATTGAATCACTGTAATTTTATTTGGTTTGCATTTTTTAAAAAACTTTTTTTGTTATAAAATGAACCAACTATTGTGAAAGAGCTTTCAAATAAAAATAGTACAAGCCCCAAGTACAAAAGCCCCCAAAAAATATTTCATGAAGAAAGTGCTAGCGACTGTCAAGATATCAAACATGTCTCAACCCAATCTAAAACAACTGAAATGGCAGAAGAACCAAAAATAGGGCCTGAAATGATTGAAACATTAGAATTTATTATCCAGCAAGTGGAATTGGTCATGTCAGTTGAACAAGAAATCCCTCAACAATCTATTTTGACGGATGCCACTGAAGTGCCAAATCAAGAAATCATTCATCTTGTGGATGATATTATAAAACAAGTAAAACACGCACTGAAAGATCCATCCGAGCCAAATATTCCTCAGCCGGTTAAACGTGTCATCAGCAACAATCAAGACTCGGAAATAAGAGTTTCTTCAAATTGCTGCACTCCGGAAGAAGGAAATGAAAGACCCATCTGAAAGCTTGTCTTCTGAGAAGCCACCAAGCAGTTCTATCACCAAGTTCTTTGATCTTGTTCTGACGAACAAGATAAAAGAACTCAAAAATAGTGAGACCGAAGTCACTCCAAATCGTCTTGTAAGTCCTGCATCCCCTGGACCTAACGAAAGATCAATATGGCCTGAAACTCTTTCCCCGCTCAAGAACAATTATATTTTCAAAGGAAAATTGGGAAAAGGAGGATTCGGACAGGTTTACCATCTATACCATAAACTTACCAACGAAGAAGTGGCCGCCAAAGTAGTACCATCAAGCCAAGTCACAGTTTCGGAAACAGATCTTTGGCCAAACTTGCAACACCCCAAAATTCTAACATTTATCGAACAACATCAGTTTGGGCAAGGCCGGCGTCGACCTCTGGGAATTTGGCGTCATGATGTTCGAAATTATCATGCGATTCCCACTTGCTAAATCAAAAGTTCAAGGAAAAAATTGGAAAAAGACTGCTTATCCCATACTGCAAAAAAACATCAAGAAAAGAAACTTCAAAAAGTGTTTCAAAGAAAATTTTCCTGGCGTCGATAAGAACACCTGCCGAGCGGCGCTTGATATCATCCATGCCTTTCTTCACAGCTGCCCACATAACAGGCCAAGAAAGCACCGAAACACCCATTCTTCAAAGATCCCGTTCCTAAATATTTTATACCCTACCCAAAAGATTTTTCATTATGGTAATACGTTCTTGGTGCTCTGGGCTACACACCAACAAACAGTTTCTGACCTTATTCCCAACCCATCGAAATTTTGAAGAGGATATTAGAAGTGTTTTTGATCACATAAAAAAATGTGTTCAAGATTCATGGCGCTTGACAGTTTCAGTTCTTGTATAATGTATTTCCAACTTATGCATGGGGGTTTTGCGATGTCAATGGAAGTTCATTTGTCTTGTTTAGAGAAACTTTGCATTCTAAAGAATATATTCAGTTTTACAAGAGTGCTACCAAGTACAAGTTCTTGGCGAGTGGATTTACACACATAACGACATAAAGTTTCTACAACCGCATTCCTGAAAACTGTCCATGAAGAACTCAAATCAGACTTATCTCATAGAATAGAGAATTACTTTTATCTCATAAAAAGACAACTTTTTATTCTAAATATCGGATTCAACCTGCCGTGGGCGCAAAAACAGAATTATGAGCTCCTTGTGAAAGATCCTCCCTATCGACGTGCAGATTCTGCCAAAGCATTTTTACATGTTAATGGAGGTAGTACAGAATTACAGTGGAAGTTCTATTGTTCTTCAGAAAGAAAGTTTACAGCTCAAGAATGGAGTTAATAGGTGTCAGCAAAAAACACTTCTAAGTGTTGACTTCTTACAATTGACGAATAGTGATTCATTTTTCTTGCATAATCACAATTTTCAAGTGCGTGGATACAGTTTATACCACAAAACTCATAAAAGCTTCTTTCATTTAAAGGAGGTTTATCAGAATTGCAAGCTCGTGGGGAACGGCCCAACGTGTCGACATGCATCAGATTCTGCCAAAGCATTTTTACCAGGAGGAGAGAGGGGTAAGGAGAGGCCCCAGTACCTGCGCAGTAGCGCACAAAAGAAGCCAACGCCGCATTGCATCTTGGGATGCATAATGAGTTTCGGTTTTCAAGATCGGTAATGCAGACGAATGAGGTGAAAGCATGGAGTGTGAAAGATCGTCTTGGTTTAATAATTGGCGGATCCAGAAATTGGTTTTGGAGGAGCTAAGACCTATTTTCAACCATTTTAATTAATGGGAGCTAACTAATTATCCATTTAAATTAATTAAAAAATAATAATTATCCATTAAAATTAATTAAAATCTATTTATAACACATATATTCATTTATGTGTGGGTTTTGCTCAAACACAACTGTAAAATAAAATGTTTTGTCTTAATTGCAAGGTACTATGCCTTATAATATTAACGAAGTGAAGCATTCAAGGATATATTTCTAGATTTTCAAGGACTGTATATTCGAACATGCAACACCTAAATTTCACGATAGTTTTTAAAAATTCATTTGGAAAACGAATAAGCTCTCTAACTTTCTATAACATCTTTAAAGTAACTTTATTGGAAGTCGAAGAACAGCATACTATTTATTTGGCTTAAACAACAACATTCGAAACCCAAAGCCCACATTCAAAACGTGAAGTAGTTCAGTTCAGTTCCGAGTTCTTTTGCTGTTGCCAGTACGTACACAACACTCCTTCCCTCATGGAACAATCATAGTCCCGTAAGTAGGTTGGTTGACGAATTGTTCGTTGGCTTCGTCGAACAAGGTCTGGCGCGGGACTTTTCTGAACTGACGACCCAGGCAGATCTTCAGTCACAGGAACCTCAGGCACATCTACTGTAGTGGTGTTCCTGTACAAAACAGGTTCGTCGAACTCCAGGGGTGGTTCAAATCCAGGAGTTACCTCAGGCATTTCAAGCCGTCTGCGAATTTGATCCACATGCCTCCTCTGAACTTGTCCATCCGGTAACAAGGTCTTGTAGGACAAGGGTCCTGTAGACTCTACCACTTTAGCGGGTGTCCAAGGAGGTCCAGGTGTGTAACTCCTGACATATACTGGGTCGTCCGGTTGAAACTGTCGTATCCTATTAGCACTGATGACTTGATCTTTGGTAATCCTGTTAAGATCAGGATGCAATCTATCTAGTAGTGAACTCAGGCTACGATTCATCAACAATTCGGCTGGAGATCTACCAGTAGCAGTGCACGGTAGGGTGTGTTGTGAAAACAAGAAACGTGCAAGGCGTGTTGACCAATCTCCATGTATAATCTTCCTTAATGACTGTTTTGCTGTAGCTACCATTCGTTCAGCTTGACCATTCGAAGACGGGTGATAGGGTGCCACGAATACTTGACATATTTGATTTTTCATTAAAAAATCCTTAAATTCTTGAGAAGTAAAGGTAGCCCCATTATCCGAAACTATGGTCTGGGGTAGTCCATGAGTTGCAAAGAGTGAGCGTAACCTCTTAATGGTACAATTGGCTGACATCGATGGTACATGTAAAACCTCCAACCACTTGCTATGCGAGTCCACAACCAGAAAAAAAACTTGACCGTGGAAGGGCCCTGCAAAGTCGATATGAAGGCGCGACCATGGTCTTTCAGTTCTTTCCCATGAGTGTATTGGTGCCTTAGCCGGTGCTTGTTGGTTTTACTGGCAAGTTGTGCATGAATTAACTTTGGTTTCAATATGAGAATCCAACTTTGGCCACCAGACGTAACTCCGAGCTAATCCTTTCATTCTAACAATACCTGGATGACCTGCATGGAGCAGGGACAAGACTTCATCCTGCAGCTTTTCAGGTACGATGACTCTGCTTCCCCAAAGCAAACAGTCCTGATGAATGCTCAGCTCATGTCTTCTCTTAAAATAAGGCTGGAACCGCTCATCTGGGGAATGATCAGGCCAACCATTTGAGACCCATAATGCAGTCCTGGACAGGACCGGATCCCTTTTTGTTGAAACGGCCAATAACTTAGAATCGACTTGAAATTGAGTATCTGATTCCAGTAACAAAATATCTGCTGGTTGTGGAACATCAAATTCGGGTGTAGAAACTGGCAAGCGGCTCAAGGCATCAGCATTAGCGATGTCTTTTCCCTTCCTATATTCCAGCTCATAATCATAGGCTTGTAAGCTTAAACTCCATCGCAAAACTCGAGGTGAAATCATCTGTGGGATGGGTTTAGTTGAATTAAAAATTCCCAAAAGAGGTCTGTGGTCAGTCACAATCTTGAATCTCCGGCCTAAGAGGTAAGAGTGAAATTTCTTAACTTCTGCTAGAATAGCTAAAGCCTCTTTATCTGTCTGACTGTAGTTCCTTTCAGTCTTTGTCATTGTACGTGAATAATAGGCCACAGGAGCTTCTTTTCCATTAGGTAGCAGGTGGCTTAAAACTGATCCTAAGCCATAAGATGAAGCATCACTAGTTAGTATTAGAGGAAGTTTCTCATCATAATGAACCAACAAGTCATCTGTTGTCAATAACCCTTTTGAAGCTTTGTAAGCCTCCTCGTGTTCTGCTGTCCACTCCCAAGGTACATCTTTTTGGAGAAGCTTATGCAATGGTTCCAGGATATCTGAGCGCCTCTTGAGGAAACTGCCATAAAAGTTCAGCAAACCCAGGAATGCCTGCAGTTCCACTACATTTGTTGGAGAAGGTGCTTCATGAATAGCTTTCACTTTGTCTACCGTAGGTTGAATACCTCTTGCATTTACTCGAAATCCCAAAAGAACAATTTCTGGTAGAGCAAAACAGCACTTTTCCCTCTTCAAGCGAAGTCCTGCCTGATCGAGCCTCTGTAAAACCTCTTCAAGCTTCAAATTATGACTCGTCATATCAGTTCCCGTAATGTAAATGTCATCCAGGTAGGGCAAAAACCATCAACTCCAGCAAAAACTTCTTCCATTTTCTTCTGGAAAATTGCCACTGCAATTGACACACCAAATGGTAATCTTTTAACTCGGAATAATCCCTTATGGGTATTTAGGGTGAGTAGACGAGAAGTTGCATCATCAACAGGAAGCTGAAGGTAGGCTTGCGATAAATCTAACTTTGAAAACACTTTCCCCCCAGCCACTGTAGACAGCACCTCATTCACTGTTGGCAAAGGGTAAGTATAAGGTTTAACTGACTTATTCACAGTACAGCGGTAGTCTCCGCATAGCATAATGCTACCATCTCTCTTCACCACAGGCACTACCGGTGTTGCCCATTCTGAAGAGGAAATTGACTCTAGGATGCCTTTATGAACCATATCGTCAAGTTCTTTTTCAACCCTAGAACGAAGTGCCAAGGGTATTGGTCTTGCACGAAAAAATTTAGTTGAAGAATTCTGTTGCACTTCAATGGTCACTGGGTCTCCTTTAAACTTACCCAATTCATCTGTGAAAATGTGGGCAAACTTTGACAGAAGGGCATCAACTGGTTTCTGCATAAGGAAATTTACTGGAAGCGATTCACTGATGTTGATTTCTATTCCAAGTGGTCTAAACCATCCACGACCAAGTAGAGATTTCCCCCCACCTTGCACCACCAATAACGGGAGTTCAGCTTGAAAAGAATTCCTTGAAACATCAATGTCACAATAACCTTTGACATCTAGCCTCTCTGCACTCCATGTCTGCAACCGTTGATTTGTTACTGGGATAAGGTCTGGTGGGTTGACTGGCCACAATTTCTTAAACGTTACTGTACTCATAACTGAAAATAAAGACCCACTGTCTATTTCCATACTATGCTCGATATCATTCAACTTTACTAATATTTCATGTGGTGGATTACCAGATACTGTAGAGAGGTTATAAATGTTGTAAGTAGACTGTTCCGGATTAATCAATTGAGTTAGATGTTTCAACAGAAAGAACCTTGCTGGTTGCACCACCTCCTGAACTAGACTGGAAATTCTTCCTTGGAACTGTCCCCCTTTTCTTAGCGTTGCACATACTGGCTCGATGACCGATTTTCTGGCAAAAATAACAGATAGCCCTCAAAAATCTACACTCTCCGTAAGGATGTTTTTCCCCACAACGGAAACAGAACTTGGTATTCACAGGCTCCAACCTCTCTGGAGTGAACTGTTGCTTCGAATTTCCAATGCCATGAATTTCGCTTGAATCCCCTCGAATCTCCAAAGAATGCCGTGCTGCCGCTTCCCCGAAAGAGCCATCTCTGTTGCAGTTTTCAAAGTTAATTCAGGATCAGCCAGCATTCTTCGTTGCGTACTTTCATCTCGTAATCCACAAACTAATCGGTCCCGTAGCATAGAATCAAGTTGACAATCAAAATTGCAATATTCTGATAATCTTCTTATCTCGGCGAGAAATTCCGAGACAGTTTCATTTGGTAACTGACCCCGATTGTTGAATTTGAATCGCGAAAGAATCTCCGACGGCTTCGGTGAGAAATGATTGTCGAGTAATCGGATTATATCATCAAACTTAACTGCATTTGGCAACTTGGGAGTGCTCAACGAACGCACAATTTCGTACATAGCCGGCCCAGCGGCACTGAGAAAAACAGCCCGTTTCTTCGTATCATCAGCGATATCGTTGGCCGCGAAAAAGAAATCCAACCTTTCTTTGTAATTTTTCCAAGCCGACTTCCCCGGCGTAAATTCTTCAATGTGGCCCAAGGCTGCCATTATATACAAAAGCGTAGTCAGTCGTTTGTCAGTGGTGAGTTCGTTTCGTAACTCGTCGCCAATATAACATCTTTAAAGTAACTTTATTAGAAGTCGAAGAACAGCATACTATTTATTTGGCTTAAACAACAACATTCGAAACCCAAAGCCCACATTCAAAACGTGAAGTAGTTCAGTTCAGTTCCGAGTTCTTTTGCTGTTGCCAGTACGTACACAACACTTTCAAATGAACTTAAATATGTGTTATAAAATAACCATTTAGTTATTAAAAAATCCATCTAAAATCACTTGCTCTGCCTTCTTGGATTATACATAAACAATAAATCAAAAAGTAAAATAGGAACTGAGTCACATTGAAAAAGTGTTTTTAATGAAACGAAATTAACATTTGCCTAGAAGACATTTGAAGACTTCTGTTTATATTGACGACACAATTAAAGAAAACACAACCAAGTTACCTCTGGCTCTAAGCACAAGAGTAATGTGTAAGAATATAACACATAGGTAGAATGTAAACATAATCACTATAAAATTAACAAAAAAAAAAACCTTCAAAATTCTAAGGAATAAGAAAAAAACAATTCAGTACTTCACAAGTGATATAAAAGACAGAATAAATAGCTCTTATTGATTCTTTATTTAGTTGTGATTTAAATAGTTTGCTAACTAAATGCTTTAAATAAACTTACATTTGCCAATACTAAAAAAAACCTCTTTATTTTGAGAGAAGAGGTCAATTACATTAAGAAATTCAAGGGTATAAGAGCTTTAAAATTATACATTAACAATAATTAATGAGCTAAAATGGGAACTTAAGTTACGAATTTTTAAGTCCAAAAATGATGACATAAATTATACACAATTATTAATACAACAAAATAATTTTAATACACACATTTTTTTAAAAGTTCCTTTATAGTCCTTTAAACATTATAGTTCTTTTATAGTCATTTATAGTCCTTTGAAAACAGAAGGCACAACATTTGGCTTTAAATAAACACGTAACGTGGAACATTTATCAAAATCTGATTCTTCAAAATGCTCTGAACAAAGTACACTGTGTTTTGAAGGATTCCAAGTGTCCCTTTTGACAGCTTTTACCCATTCTTTTCTTAAAATTTCCTCTTTTGGAAACCTAAAATTTGGTAACAAGAAAAGTTTTAGAAAACAAAAAAAAAACACTATATAGCTGTTCCTAATTTTTAACAACAAATGAAATGCTAACTGTAAACAGGGGCCCAAGTCCATTGGCGAATCTTCAAATATGCTTCTTATTTTAACATTTTAGTGAAAGTAGTACCTTTTTACATTTAGCGATTCAAATGTAATTAAAATACGTAACTCAAAATGAAAAATGCCTAACTTAAATGAATTAAATAAACTAAACCATGCAATAAATTCTTGAAAGTTTTGCCAGCTATATTTCTGTATTGATGGTCATTGTTTTGCGTGTAGCCGCACTAATTATCCTGTAATCTTTGGTTCTGGATGACCCTTACCCAAAAACCGTGGTTGTGCGGGTTTTTTTTTGCTTGTCTCTCAAAATGCAATGAAAAACTTATTATATATTATACATGTCAAAAATTAGTATCAGTTTTAGAAATATGCTATATAGGGCATGTTTTCCTTTAATCAACAATCACAAAACATATGGATTTATTATGAGACTTCAAAATGCTTGCACGTGATGCAAAAGCTAAGTTTAATTATAATAAAAGTGTATTTACCTGTGAAACGTAATACCAGCAATTTTCTTCGTAGATTTATTGTAACATCCAAAGGCTACACAGGACATTTTGGAAATAGATTTTACCTATAAACCAAAACCAAAGTAATATATATATATAAGAAATATATACAAAATAATATACCAAAACCCAAAATATACAACCTAAAACCAAACGTTATTGAAATCCAAGAGGTCAAGGCCCAAAATATTATTTTATGATTTGATTAACATGGAATTACCCAAAAATTAAACCACAATGCACACTTGAATGTATAAAACTACTATCATGCTAATACTGCAACCACATAGCTACAAAAAGACGTAGCTTAATTTTTTAAAAATTAGTATCAGTTTTACAAACATATTATAATAGACTTCCTTTAATCCACAATCACAAAACAGAAGGATTTATTACGACAGACTTAATGCTTGCACGTGATGCAAAAACTGTTTAATTTTAATAAAAGTGTATTTACCTGTGAAACGTAATACCAGCAATTTTCTTCGAAGATTTATTGTAACATCCAAAGGCTACACAGGACATTTTTGAAAGATTTTACCTAAAAACCAAAGTAATATATATATAAGAAATATATACAAAATAATATACCTAAACCAAAAATATACAACCTAAAACCAAACGTTTTTGAAATCACACACACAATGCACAATTGAATGTAAAAAAAAAATGCAATCATAATAGGACATGCATATTATAATAGGAAGGACATGTCTTCCTTTAATCAACAATCACAAAACAAAAGATTATTACAGACTTCTAAATGCACATGTTGCAAAAGCAAAGTTTAATTTTGATAAAGATATTTTTTCCTGTAAAATGTAATTCCAGAAATTTTCTTTGAAAAGTTATTTAAGCATCCAAAGTCTATACAGGTTATTTAAGCAAAATATTTGTTTATAAAACATTGAAAATAAAACTTCATCTTACTTTTTCTCCATCTAACTAGTACACCAGACAACATCTGCACAGAGAGCAGAAAGTTTTTCTATAAGAGATGCAACCCACAATGCACTGGGTTTTGTTATGCGCAGAACTCGGAAAATTCTGACGGCAATACTTCAATTCGTTAATATTATGGGGCCTCTCCATACCCCTCTCTCCTCCCTGATTTTTACACGTGAATGGAGGTATTGCAGAATTACAGTAGAAGTTATTTTTTCCTCAGAAAAAAAGTTTTCAGATCAAGAATGAAAATTGACATGAGGCAATCTTTTAGGTTTCTAGGCGCACCACCAACAAATGGGTCAATATGTGGACTGGTGAAGTAAATCTTCTTTTCAACTGAAGAAATGAACTTCTGGCATCATCAAAATGTTCCGGAGAGAGTTTATACTATAAAGGCCCCAACTCTTTTTAATGTAATGGATGTTTATTCATCAATCACTTGTCAATGTTGAAGAAATCTGACGCCATAATACTTGAATAAAATGTGCTTTCATCCGAGTGTACGTATTTATGGTATCACTTCTTAGTAGTTAGATTTTTAAAAATATAATGGGGTCGTTCAGCACTCGTATTTATAAAAACCAAATAAAAGTGTCAGAAATTATAAACTTAAAGTCTCTGATTAATAAAAATTAAATCAGAATTTGAAAAAAAGAACTTAACTAATATAAAATAATGGAAGTGCTTAAACTTGCACGACAAATAACGTAACTAAAAACGCCTAGTAACTTTTTTTTAAAATTCTTTTCACCTTATAATTGCACGTTTGTAAAAATGGAAAAAGTTTGTCAAACTAAATATTGAAATTGAAAAATGTGATAATAGCAATAAATTATTTGGTTTTTCTTTATAGGCAGTTAATTTTAAATACTTAAAAAAGTAACTAAATGCTGCTCGTATTTAAATAAAATTATAAGTCCGTGCATAGTTTGTATCATGAATGTCACCAATGCTTAGGCTTTTCTAATGTAATGGAAGTTAATGCATACTATAAGTAGAATATTTATTAAATAATGCTCAATTAAATATTTTTTTTAAACAAACATCTAAATTATAATGATTCTAAGTCAGAATTAATAATCTAAATGGGGATACTGAAGATTATGAATGTCTAGGGATTGTCAACTTTTCCAACACACACAATTTAATAATTTTCTTAAAATAAATTCTATGATCCAATTAATTGGCAAGACCATTTTGAGATAAACACTAAATTTAAAACATATTTGTATAAGCAATCCAATTTCTATCTTATTAACAAAACAAAAGAATTTTTCAAAAAAAATATCGTCAAAATACTAGCTGCATTTCGGAATCTTTTTAGTGACTTTAAATCCTTTTATAGTATTTTTTTTTTGTAATTTTAAAATTAAATGATATTTTTTCGTAGTATTTTTCTCCTTAAAGTGGCAGCAACACTGGCTATTTTGCCCTCTTAAAATGCCTCCATGCGCGTCCCGTCGTTAGCATTGGAGGTCACGTGATCAGCCAATCTAATACTTTAATTATGATATCTATGGTTGAGAAAATCAATTTTACATAGCAATATATTTGAAAACAGAGAAAGATAACTTGGTTATGTTTGACTTTTTTATTGCGTTATTGATAATGTGTTCATTTACCATGTAACAAAATTAATAAGATTTTTTTTTTATGGACACTAATAATGTAATAGCTATGTTTAAAAAAATACTTCACAGATTTTATTTCTAAAATATTATTCTCTTAACCTCTTCCGAGCCACGGGCGTGAATATGTATGATCCCAGTACATTTAAACTCAAAGAAGAGTACTGGGGGGGGGGGGGGGGGGACCTTCATTGTCTGGGAGTCTGTATCAGGTCTGCCTGGCGAAGATAGCGAGTCATCGCTCAAACTGGAGTGAAGAAACCAGTTTTGCCTTGGTTCTTACCATGCGGCGGTTTACTGTCTCTACGATCGAGATTCACGTCAGACAATAGTCTGGCGTTTGAACTGCAGAAGAAGAACCAAGAGAGAAACCTGTTTCCGATCGAAACTATTTGCCAAGGAGATCTCAACACGGGACAGATTCCCTGTCGATATAGGTCGGCATTTATTTTGGCGATGCCCATACCCGAACCTGGGACCTTCCGCATGCTAGGCGAAAGCCTAACCGACTGGGCTCCCCAGCCCCCGGCTACTACTATAAGTAATTGTCTAACGCACTTAGAGACACTCAATGTATCGACTTGTTCTAAGAGAAACAACTGAGGGATAAGCAAAACGGCTTTTAATTGCACTTTTTTTTCTTTACTGCGTGAGAGTAAAATTAAAAATTTAACTGAAAATTTAATATCTTTTAACCCTTTCAGTCCCCGTGATGCCATTTGGCATCATCATGTTTCTGATCATAATTTAAAAAAAAACAATAGGGCTGACATCTATTGTGATTAATAAAAAATATTTTCTAATAGAAAAAAAATTTGAAGAATCGAATGATGTGCTTTTTGATATCATAAATGGCTATAGACGATCAGAAATTTTTTTCTAAAATGATGATGCCAAATTGTCATTGGGACTGAAAGGGTTAAATTATATTTCTGTAGCAGACGATTATAAACGACTCCTCCAGCCCTCTAAGCTAACTTTTGAAAATATTCTTTTTATATCGTAGGCGCCATTTAAGAAGCGATTTTTCGAAATTCGAACCCAAACGGGTGTAGGAGTGCAAAACGTGAGCTGATTTCTCCATAGGAATAGCATTGTAAAATTAGAATTTATACTTTTTATTTCAATTGAAAAGAAATTTCAGCGCGTTCAGCCGTCAGCGTGAACGAAAATTAAGAAAAAAAAAGAGCTCGTGGGTTTAATTTGCTGGATGAGAATTTTATTTATTGATTTTAAATCTTTTGATTTTTTTTATGGTGGATCAGATTTCCTCAACTGAATTTTAATTATGGTTTCGAATTTAATTTAATTGATGTTTACAAATGGGAAGAAATGAAGGATTATTTTCAGCATAAAAATAAGGAATTTGTACTTTATAAAACTTTTCCAACCATACAAGCGGATGAATGTCTGTTTAGTTTTCTGATGTTAAGATGGCTTAGTGGCCGATTGAATTTTCATTTTGGCATTGGCGGCTTTTGGCGAATTTGAAAATTTAAGGTAGGAGCTATTCCGATCCAGTTGTATGGAATTAGTTGTATTGAATTATCGTCGCACTCGAGCTACACACGAGGGATATTGGAAACGGGAGTCGTAATTTAGAACCACAGTCAAGTGACAAGCCGACACATGAGTAGGTACCCAATGCAATTTTTAAGGGCAACATCGTACGCAGCGTTGGGAATTTGGAGGATATTTAAAGTGTCCTTCCTCTACACGGGGTATTATTCTTCGGACATTTTTTGGCTGCACGAGCCCTTTATAAGTCGACAGTTGTTTTGGCGATGCCCGGACCTGAACCTGGGACCTACCGGATGCAAGGCGAAAGTCTTTACCGACTGGGCCCTTCAGCCCTTTCGAGTAGTATGAAATGTGAAATGTTTATCACATTGGACAGTTTCGTTGCGCTAATCGTGAAATAGAAACATACTATTATATCATAGCTGTTCTGGCAATTTGAACAGGGGCCTATGGGAAAGCCCTCTAACTCTGGATACAATCCTGGCCTGGATACAATCAACCCCTCATATCAGAATGGGAGGAGATTATAATATCCTGATTAAGTGGGCCAGTGGAGAGTGGATCAATT
>JAFNEN010001669.1:0-23326 GCA_019343175.1 Oedothorax gibbosus | reverse complement strand
TCTCAAACAGTTTCTTAAAACTTTTCCGTTTTTTTTTCTCACAATCGCTGCTGATGTCACAGCCAACGTACAACTTACTTTAAAATAAAAATGCAAATTAATTATACAATCTAATAACAGACTCGCGACACTTATTACAAGTAGGATTCGACTATCTAGGGTCCAAATACCTAATTCTAAACCATTCGGGCACGGAGCCCAATGTAGAGTTTCTATAACCCTTTAAGACCGGCTATCAGATGGCGCTGATTTAAGTTTATGAGACTAAATTTAGAGTTTTATCGAAAAATGCCTTAAACAGCATCAATGCCAGCAACTCCTTAAAAAACAATGTCACTTTTTATACAAATAACGAATGGTCCAAGTCAGCTGCTTCGGTATCGATATTTTTGAAAAGCTTGAACATTCTCTTTGATACCCCACAATCGTGATAGCTCAGTCTTAAAGGGATACCTATTAAGTTATATTGATTGTCTTTGTTCATCAGAATCGAAATTTGACCCAGCTTTTTAAAAATACCCTGTCACTTGGTGAAGAAATCAAAACCTCTATAACATCACTAAACAAATCCAGTTTTTTTTTGTAAAACTTCACTATTATAAATTACCAGTATGTTTGATTAATTTAATATAAAATAATAATAAAAAAATAAGCTTCAGTTGTGAGCTAGACATTTTGCTCAATTTAAAAAAACATACTCTAATTTCACTAATTGGTGTATGTCTTTGAGTAGGTAAAGGTTTCCTATCAGTTGGGTGACAGAATCGAGCGACCGCACGAAACTGATCATGACGTCACGCCGTACCGGATAAAACGTGGTCAAAAAGTGGTGGCCGGGCCCTAGCGTCCTTGTTGACTGTAGGCAAAAAAATTTCAAACTTTTGGGATTCTGTCTTCATAATGGATCAGCTTGCGTCGTTTTTTGCCCTTGCATCGCTATTATAAAAAGTAATTATCATTAAGAAAATTTCAAGGATAAATGTTAAAAAAACAGAGAGATAATATTTTGGTTTGGCGACTTTAAAAGTAAAACGACAAAAAGTTCCAACAATATTTTCGATTAAACCCCAGCCTCTTCGAAGAGGTTTGGCTTTAAAAACAAGATATAATTTTAAATACTTAAAACGATGTATACTGAAAAAAATGAATTAACAAAAAATTTCTTCGATATCATTGTATTGCGCTAGCGCATTGAACTTGTCTATACATTAAAACTATCATTAAAAATTTATTTTAATTTTGAATATAAATGTTGTTTAACTAGAAAATTTTATGAAGCTCTGAAATAACTTTAATGAAATTAAATAAAAACAAATAAAAATATAAAGTTTAAACTTGTTGATGGTTAAATTTCGCAGTTAAAAAATATTCTTTTAAAGGGGTTTTTTTTCTCTAAAGAAAATAAAAAACAGAGTTAAAATAAAACAATAGTAAAACTACTTGCCGAAACCAATTTTTTCCATTTTTTTTTCTTAAAAAATTTATTTTTTGTAATTAAAAATTTTTTTTATTTAATGATCGGGTTTTTCTTCCTTAAAAAATAAATGAAGATTATACCCCCTCCTTGAAAAAATAAATTTTGGGGTTCCCGCGTGACATCCTGACCACTTTGTTCCCCACAAAGCAAAAAAAAAAAACCCAAAAAAATACCGCCGTTCAGCAACAGACGGCAGATAAAAACGGGGGGCCCCAAGTTCGGGGTGAACACCGGCTTTATTGTTTGTATCCATTTTTCCCCCAGATTTAAGGGCCCCGATTCTGTCACCGGACTGCTAGAAAACCAAGGTTTTGACCCTTTCCCAATCATTTATTCGTTTATAAAATAGGTTGTATTTTTTTTTTGCCCCCCCCCCCCCCATACCGCAAGTGGGGTTGGTGTTAGGGGGGCTAAAAGTTTTATGGGCCCAGGTAGTTAAAATTTGAGTTCATCTTCGGAAAATTTTCGTGTTAAGCGATTTCGCTTTAACTGGGTTCGAAGTTTTTGGGTTTTTTGGAGCTGAAAAAATAAGTACAACTTGAAAAAATTGGGGCAAATGCTCTTTAGTCAAGTTTTAAAAAATTTGCTTCAATACTTCCTTTCGTCATCTTAAAATGGGTTTAAAAAACATGCGGATACTTTTTAAGCGAAGAACGAATAAAAAGAACGAGCTGTTCGACTCCTCCTACCAGTGGTTGATCATTGTTTTCTAATGGGGAGTGCCGTTGACTTTTGCCCGTTGGCGCATCCCCTCCCTCCCCCCTCGGGGGGACGTAATTTTTGTACGTCCCTATTGTTTGGGTTACGGGTAATTTTGTTTTTTTTTACCCAAGATATCCTTGATTAAAGAATAGAGATATAAGGTTTTTCCAGAAATAATTGCCCACTCAAAGCCTGTGAAAAATGGTGTATTGGTCAGAAGTAATAAATTTGAAGACAGACATTTGATCATGCCTCTCGATTTATTACAAAAAAAAATTTGTTCAAAAAATTTCCGATATGTGGGCTGCAAATCAAAAAGGGGTTTCTACGTTGTTCTGTATGCGACCGGGTCCCCCATAACACTTTCCCTTTTTTTTGTTCTGTGTTCACACGGGAAGCAGTAAATCTGCAGAAATTTCTTTAACCTGCCGAACAATTGAGGCTTTCAGATCCCCCAAGATTGCAGGACGTTCTCGGTATACCTTTAAACCTTTAAATACCCTACAACCAGAAAAACACATGGGGGGGATCAGGTGAGCGGGAGGCCGGCGTCCGGAAAAACGACTGATCACACGTTTATCGTGAAAGTTTCTTGAACACCCATTGAAAGCTAAGAAGGGTATGTGGAGGCACCACCCTGCATGAATATCGTTTTCCCGGAGGCGGGTACGTTGTTGAAGTTTAGGGATCACAAAACTTGTCAACATGTCTTGATACCGCTTCCTGTGACAGTCATCTAAAAAAAATAAGACCCAATATTGTGGCAGTAAAACCGCACCTACAGTAACCTTTTCGGTATGCAAAAGGGACTTGTTGGATAGCGCGCGGGTTTTCAGTTACCCGAATCCGGCAGTTGTGTGTATTCACCGACCATCCAGATGAAAATGACCCAAAACATGTTCGGGTTAGGAAACCCTTCGGGCTAAGAACTGCAGAGCAAAGTTTCCCGATCTTAGGGTCCTTGTCAGTCGTTTGTGTAGACTATGGATTTTGTAAGGAAATACCCCGAATCCCGGGGATCACACGCAGACGTTCGAATGGGCATATCCACACCACGAAAACAGTTTGGCACATGACAAAGATTGGTAGTAGTTTAAAAAGACTGAAAGCAGGGTTCGACAGGCTTGCGTCCCCTACTTGGCAAAAGTCCCTGCGTCCCGGTTTTTTTAAACTTTTCTTTTTCATCATTTTCGTAGAGCATATGTGTCATTGGGCCTGGGATAACTTTTTCAGCTTCGGGTTCCCTTAAGCAGCGCGGGGTTTCGTGTTCTGGTAGAGAAGTTTTAAATTTAAAAGAGGTTTTTTTTTTAACCTTTAAGGCTACCCGATGGCGTGATTTAAAATATGAGACTAATTTTAGAGTTTTATCGAAAAAAAAGCCTTAAAAAAGCACAATGCCCGCAACTCTTAAAAAAAAAAATGTTACAAATAACGCTGGGAAAGTCAGCTGCTTTGGTATCAGTATTTTTTAAGAGCTTGAACATTTCTTTTTTACCCCACGATGGATAGCTCGGTCGGGGATACGGTAGGCATTTTGGGAAAAACCAAGTTGGGATCAACTGCCCGTTAAACGTACCCGTCTTCCACATTTTAGGGTTTTCTCTTGGATTTGTTGCGCAAAAAAGTTATTTTGAAAATCACGTTATTGCAATATGCAAATTACAAAGGTCTTTTTCTTCGCTTTTTGGGCCTCTCTATTCACCTCATTTCATCCCGTGTGATTTTTGGTGATTTTTGGAAAAATTCAGCGCATCAAAAAATTAGAAGTTGGTTGGTAGACATATATATTCAGTTTGTGTGCTTAAATTAGAAGTAATTGCGAAGCTCAGAAAAAAAATCTAATCCGAAGTTTATTCATATTAAAAAACTTGGAAGGCAAATGGTTTTTGTGATAATATATGTGACAATGAGATTATTCGATGGTACGTTTTACATGTTTCGAAAGAGATACGTTCTTTTTTTTTTCTAAGCAGGCGTAATTTTTCCTTTACATTTTTAATGATTTATAAATTAATAATGACGTCTTAATACCGTAATCATTAATTTTGGCGAAATTTTGTCATCGTCTTTTGTTATATATTATTTAAAATCAATACGTTTAGTTATGTTTTGTATGTTAGTATGAAATGCATTCCTTCCTTAAAATAGTTTAATTTTAACTTTAAAAAGTTTAATATCGAACTAAATGTTGTGTTTGGAGCAAGGTTTTTAGAACTGTTTTCACACAAAATTTGTATGTTCTAAGCACTGCCTTCTCTATTGACACTGCCTGTCCGACTTTCGCTCTTCCCCTGTTACGACAAGATGACGATAGTACACCAATCCGCCACTACGAGCGCTCGCAACGTATAATCAATCTCGCTCTCTCGCTATAGTACAACTGTGAGGAAATCTTCTTTTCGCGTTTAATTATTCAAATTAGTGTGTCAATAGATTAATCACTTAAAAATTATATGCTTATGATCCCAAAAAAAATCAATTTTACATTTTGTAGGAGTTTTAAGTGCAAAATATAAAGTTTCTAGTTATATATCTCTTTATATCTGTAAAAGGATGGTAATAGTTATTTTGCATAGATTTAAGATTATAAAAATATTTTATTCAATCATACTAAGGCAATAAATTAATCACTTAAAAATTATATGCTTATGATCCCCCCAAAAAATCATAATTTTATATCTTGTAGGAGTTTTAAGTGCAAAATATAAAAGTTCTAGTTATATATCTCTTTATATCTGTAAAAGGATGGTAATAGTTATTTTGCATAGATTATAAAAATATTTTATTCAATCATTCTGCTCAACACCAGTAATTTTGTAAGAAGTACCTTGAATTTGCAATAATATTTTTAATATATTTCTTTAAAAATTAAAAGAAAGAAAAATTGTAAATGTGTTGGAGTTGCAACTGTATTTCCTTAACTAGTTCTCAAGCTTTATTTTGATAAGATAAATATTTCAAAGGTGTTGTTTGAAGTTAAAGAGACAGTTTACAATTAACAATTATTAGAAATATACAATTATTAAGAAAACAACAAGTACAATTTATAAGAAATAATAAAATAAAAAAAAATTCATATGAGTTCCATGATAAGATATATATAAGTTCCATAAATAAGATTAAAAAAAAAAGGGTATAGTAAAATAGTTAGAAAACTGAAAAAGTTGGTAATGCCTATTTTCCCTATTTGTACAAATATTATGAAAGATCTCTGAAAAAGAGAAAAAATAGACAAAATCATTTTTTACAGCGAAATGTAATTTGTGTTGTTCTTATTTTGTAATAAAATAAGAATAACATATAATGGAATTTAAAAGCTAAAAACAAACACATTTTAAGCTTTAAGGGAAATGTTTCTTCGGGCATATTCATATCCTTTAGTCGAAGAAGCCCTCCACAACAGACTTTGGCGAATTGTGGTCTCTGAGTAGGTTGGATGTTTCTTACCAAAGTTTTTTACCACGTCCACTACAAATGAAGCTGAAGGCTCATTATCTCGTTTAGAATTCAATACTTTGATGAAAGATGTTAATAAAGGATTGTCTAAATACTCATTTAGTAAAGTTATAGTTTGGTCATACTTGACTTGCAACTGTGTTGCAGCTTTTTCAAATATTTTTTAGTTTGAACTTTAGAAGCATTTATTTTTTGTTTCTTTCCTTGGCTATAAATCGACTTGAGCTTCTGCATCTTTAGTTTTTCTTCTATCATGAAAACTCACAGTTCTGTTCGTTTGATTGCGCCTTTAATTTCGGAAGTTGTTCACTTTCAATACAGTTTCGTTTTTCCAACACAGCTGTTGATCGCAACTTTTTAGATGGAGGCTGTAAATAAATTCGGATATTCCGGAAAAACACTTGGTACGGCATTTTTCAAAAGTCGTTTAAACTTTCGTAGTGTGACTAAAATCAGAATCCAAGAAGTGTTTACTGCAGATACGAGAGTATTATAAATAAAGTTCAGTGTCCAGTTCTTCCTCGAAATGACTTTCAGCCACTTACTTCTTAGCTCTTCGTTCGCTGGAATTCCGTGGAATGAAATGCTGCAACCCTTCGCAAACTTCGAATTACACTTCGGAACACAACAATATGCCATTATAAACAATTTCAGTTGGTTTTAAAGTCGTAAAAATAAGTTTAAATCGGACGTTGAAAATTTTATTGCGTTTTTAATCAAAGGAATGTAAACAAACAGCTACTATACGCTAGCAGCGCTCCCTACTGGCGATTCTTGTCCTTACGCAAATACAGCTTTTTTTTAAGAACGGACAGGCAGTTATCATAGAGAAGGCAGTGGTCTAAGTGTCAGTTTCTATTCGCCAACTTTCAAAGATTGGCTGCCAAGTACTTCGAGCTGCTAAGTGGCCCGGTGTCAAAGGTCGCATCGTGGGAGGCCGATCCATTCAGCGACAGTAGGAGAGTTTGTCGCCACTAATTGCCCTGTAGAGGGGGTGGAAGCAGTGGCGGATTTATGTTAAACGTGTAACTTTTTCCCCGAGAATAAATTTAGTTGAAAATATATATTCAAAACTTTTTTAAACGTTTTTTTTTTCAAAAAAGTATTGATAATTGAGGTTTATATTTTGGAGAGTAAACTTTCAAAACCTAGCATCTCGAACTTTGACTTAAGCCTCTTTTGCACTTGAACATCATCACAAAGGATTTGGTTAGCTTCGCGAAGCATATAAATAAAAGTGGCTTAAGTCAAAGTTGAAGGTATTGAATTTCGAATGTTTGCTCCTCATATTAATCCAGTTTTTTTAGTAATAAGGTAATTAGAGGGTTTCATCTGCAATTCGGTGCTCTCTGCTACAGTGAGCCAAAGCAAAGACCTGATTATAAGTGGTTCTCCTCGCTTCGCAACTTTGACTTAAACCGACTAAAATACAACTACTCATTTCAATTAATTTGTTAAATTTAGTTTGTGAAAAATCAATTTAAATAGTACTCCTCCTCCTCGGCACAACAGCCCATTACTGGGCCAAGGCTTGCCGTGCCCATTTCAGCTTTCGTGACCTAGGGCTCTGGGGGCATATGTCCCGGTAAGGTGGTCAGCCTCACGTGGAACCCCCAGTGTTTAGTTCCCAAGCATGCTTGGTACCCATTTTATATCCACCCACTCAAGGGATGAAAGGATGGGTCAACCTCGCCCAATCCGGGATTCGATCCCCGGATCTGTGGCGTGGCAATGCGAAGCACTACTACTAAGCCACTGGGCCACTAGTAAATCGAAAGTATATTAAACCAGCTTAAAACATATCTGGTAAATATCTACCCCAGTTTGTAGTTTTAGGGTTAAGATTCGTCATTCTGACGAATTTTTATGATATAAATAAACACTAATCTACTCTCTTTATGACAATATAAATATATATTTTTTTAAATTTTAGCCTTATTTCACAAAAATAAATAGTCACGCAGAATTTAATTTTAGTAGTCAAAAACTTATTTTAGCCCTTGTTACCATTGCGGTAAATAAACATTAATAAATTAGATATTAAACGAATATTCACCGGTCTACTGAACCATAAGCTTCCTCATGAAATCAGAGAGGAAATCAGAGCTAAAAACAGACTGAGGAAAATCTTTAAAAGATCTAGACACCCCAGGGACAAACGCCTGTGGAATGAGGCTTGTCGTAAAGTCAGCGACCTCATTAGAAATCACAAGCAGTCCACCTGGGAAAACACTGTAATGAGACTATCGCCCGAAACAACTCTTTTGGAGGATGGCCAAGGCCTTAAAATCCAAAGCGCAAAGTATTGGTCCACTCAAGGGGCCGGACGGGATGGCCTACACAGAGCACGATATGACTCAAGTGCTTTCTAATAGTCTCAGTGGGCAATTCTCCTCCCATGACAACCCGATAAATCACGACTTGGTTAAGGAGGTAGAGAGGAAAGTAACCCTGCTACCTCGCCACCAAACCCCACCACCAACATTGACCACACTACCCCTAACGAAGTCATTCAAGTCATCAAAAAACTTGACCCTAAAAAAGCGTCTGGCCACGATCTCATCTCTAACAGACAAAGCCCTTAAACATCTTGCCCCTAAAAGCATTGTTCTTATCACTAACATTTTATTTGTGCCTGTATCAGGAGACACTACTTCCAACAAAATGGAAAAAAGCTTTTGTTATCCTGTTTAGGAAACAAAGTAAAAGCCCCCTCCAACCATCAAGCTACAGACCAATTAGTTTGCTCCCCACCTTGGCCAAAGTCTTTGAAAGAGTTATTCTCTCAAGACTCAATAATTTCACCCAAACCAATAGGACTATCAACCTTAACCAATACGGTTTCAGACAAGGGCATTCCACCGTCCATCAAGTGCACAGGATCGTGGAATTCATCAGCAACGCCTTTAATAATAAGGAACATGTTGGTTGCAGTTTTTCTCGACATCGAAAAGGCATTCAACAGCTTATGGCACGAAGGTCTCATTATGAAGCTCATTTACTCCAACCTCCCGAAGCCCCTTATCCATATGATACACGCATTCCTCACTAACAGGTACTTCTAGGTTAGGATTAATAACGCCCGTCAGAGATCAAGGCGATTAATGCAGGAGTACCCCAGGGTAGCTCCCTCTCGCCCAGCCTCTTTAATCTATACATTAACGATTTTCCGGCCAAAGACAACACAATCACAGCCCAATTCGCAGATGATACTGCTATATTGGCCAAGTCTAAAAGAGGAAATATAGCCTTTGAAAAAATCCAAAACGCTCTCTACTCGGTCGAAACTTGGTGTGAGGACAGGCGAGTCCAAATCAACGCCCAGAAAAGTGTCTCGGTTCTCGTCCGCAACCACAAAGTGAAAACTCATTATGACACCAGTCTTGAGATATTTAACTCAGATATTCAAAACCTGCCCCACACCAAGTATCTCGGCGTCCATCTCGACAGTAGACTAAACTTCAAAGAGCACATAAAGCAAGCCATCGCTAAGGCGACTGGCGCTGCCTTAGCCTAGGGCCAATCATTGGCAGGAACTCAAATGTCTCTTCGCAACAAAGTTTTGTTATATAAGTCTATGATCAAACATGTGCTCATGCATGCGTCCCCAGTCTGGGCAACGGCTAAGAAATGCCATCGCAAAAAGATCCCGACCTTCCAAAACAAGACCCTGAGGAACATTACCAACGCTCCTTGGTACGTCAGAAACACCATCATACACAAGGACTTGGAAATTGACCCAATCGACTCGGCCATCCATTCTGTCTCTCATAAATATTTTGAGGCAATTGAAGCTTCCGAACATGATACATAGCTCAAATTATCAAGTATGACCAATTCGTAGAGCAAGTTTTTAAACGTCCCCGGATGATCCACCACGACCCATTGTGGTAGCGGTAGGATCTTTTTCCACCAGCGTTCTGCTAGGTCCCCCAATTCTGCTTATACCGGTCTTCTGACCACTTTTATTCCCCTTGAATCGTTCCGCCCCTTTTAGGGACTACTTCGATGTGTAGTAAGGACGCTTCGCGTCGAGACTACAAAAAGCTATTTTGATCTCCGATCTCCGACCGGTCTACTGACCACTTTTGTTCCCCCTGAATCGTTTCGCCCCTTTTAGGGACTACTTCGATGTGTAGTAGGACGCTTCGCGTCGAGACTACAAAAAGCTATTTTGATCTCCGATCTCCGACCGGTCTACTGACCACTTTTGTTCCCCCTGAATCGTTCCGCCCCTTTTAGGGACTACTTCGATGTGTAGTAAGGACGCTTCGCGTCGAGACTACAAAAAGCTATTTTGATCTCCGATCTCCGACCGGTCTACTGACCACTTTTGTTCCCCCTGAATCGTTTCGCCCCTTTTAGGGACTACTTCGATGTGTATAAGGACGCTTCGCGTCGAGACTACCAAAAGCAATTTTGATCTCCGATCTCCGACCGGTCTACTGACCACTTTTGTTCCCCTGAATCGTTTCGCCCCTTTTAGGGACTACTTCGATGTGTAGTAAGACGCTTCGCGTCGAGACTACAAAAGCTATTTTGATCTCCGATCTCCGACCGGTCTACTGACCACTTTTGTTCCCCCTGAATCGTTTCGCGCCCTTTTAGGGACTACTTCGATGTGTAGTAAGGACGCTTTGCGTCGAGACTACAAAAAGCTATTTTGATCTCCGATCTCCGACCGGTCTACTGACCACTTTTGTTCCCCCTGAATCGTTTCGCCCCTTTTAGGGACTACTTCGATGTGTAGTAAGGACGCTTCGCGTCGAGACTACAAAAAGCTATTTTGATCTCCGATCTCCGACCGGTCTACTGACCACTTTTGTTCCCCCTGAATCGTTCCGCCCCTTTTAGGGACTACTTCGATGTGTAGTAAGGACGCTTCGCGTCGAGACTACAAAAAGCTATTTTGATCTCCGATCTCCGACCGGTCTACTGACCACTTTTGTTCCCCCTGAATCGTTTCCGCCCCTTTTAGGGACTACGTCGATGTGTAGTAAGGACGCTTCGCGTCGAGACTACAAAAAGCTATTTTGATCTCCGATCTCCGACCGGTCTACTGACCACTTTTGTTCCCCCTGAATCGTTTCGCCCCTTTTAGGGACTACTTCGATGTGTAGTAAGGACGCTTCGCGTGGAGACTACAAAAGCTATTTCGATCTCCGACAGAGGTCTAAATTATTTAAAGGCATATGTATCGAATTTTAGAGTGTTCAATTAAAGTGTTCCACAAAAAGCACTAGGATGGTCTCATGCTCAAGTTGAAACATAATCCCATGCACGCCAATTTCCCGAATTTAAAAACTCAAGCAATGAATAATTAACACTTTAATTTACAATTATTCATAATGGTTAACTATCGATTATTAATTAATTAGCTCAAAACTTGAGCTGATGCCTTTGACTTGAGCATGGATTCTCTGTTCTACTTGCTTACGCATCCAGAATTAAAAATAAAAATAACAAATTACAACAGAATGTAGTACTTAAAAAATAACCTAAAACACCCCAACCCCCAAAGGTTTAGCCCTCCTTTGACAGAAGACATTGCAAAGCTCGTCTGGTCACTTCGCCTTGGGCTCTAAACGGGTGGTCCTGTTATCAGTGTCCCTTTATTTTCTGCCCCCAAAGTTTGTCCAGAAGATAGCATTCTTAGTATTTTCGGCCCCATGTGTTACGTGGCTGGACAAGGGCACAGATAGACTGGGGCATGAAATGCGTCTAGACATGATGGCTATTTTGGATACATATGCAATAAAAAGTAATGTTCACACGGACGCCTGAAAAAGGGGCTGTAAATTGGGATCTTATTGGATGGACAGCCTTATTGTTGTACAAATGCTTTACTCCTGTTTGCCTTGATCTTTATCTTTCAGTAGCCAGGCCAGCGACCACCGGGATACGGAGATTTGCTACTCCGGAGATTTGCCACCAAAAGACTCACTCGAATGATTTTGTCACAGGGACCATAAACAAAATGACGCCACGCTTGACAAGGGAGGGACGACGGTTCATGCAGCTGTAATTGTTTGTGGATATGGATTGGACTGTGTGGTGGGAGGGGGGAGGGTTACTATGTAGAAATGTGGCGTAGAAAGGAGGGGGGGGGGGCGTTCCGAGCGATGTTCGAAAGTAGAATTAGAATTAGTATCGAACAATAATGAACTAAGATAAGTAAGGATATAAGTTGACGCGTATAAGTGTTATAAAATTTCACAATTAATTGCATTGTCTACTCAGGTTAAGTTAAAGATTAAATTACTCCTTAAGCACGGATATGTAACTAGTGTAATACTTTTTTAAGGAAGAAAATAAAAATCACGCGGCTACAAAATTACTTTCGTTTGATTAGCGCTGCACTAGAGCCACAAGTGGGCTATTGGAGACAGGAGTTTTAATTCTTAACAACGGTCAAGTGACGGGCCGACACCTGAGTGGGCATTAAAACGGAACTTAAAAGAGCGGCATCTTCGGGTTGGGACATTGACGTATTTAACGTGCATCATCCATCTCAAAATAGACATTTTTTCGTTTGATTTTTTAAAATTCATAATCAGTGTTATAAATGCTAGGATCCCGGAAAAAAAAGCAGTGGAAAAAAAAAGAAACGGAGAGAAAAGCATAATTAGTATAAACTCATAATTATCGAGGTGTATTGTTTTTAACGTCGTTAATGACAGTTTTAGAGGGTTGCGAATAGAAATTACGATTGAGGCATGGCCGGACACAAGGGTGTGAAGAAATAATAAGTTGTATTAAAAATTCTTTTTTTGTTAGAATGGTATGACATGTGCGACCCAACTTTCATACTTTAATTGTCCGTCTGTCTGTACTTTCAGACGAACATCTGTACTGTCTGTCCGCTAATTCCCCAATTGATTATATTTGAAATTTAATTTCAGTCATTTAAATCACTGCTTGAAAACAGTTCATTTTGTCATTTAGAAGTTTAAATTATAGCTGGATGGCTGTGTTTGGCGACATTGTTTTTCTAATGTGTACAAATCTTGTGTAGAAACACTTGTCATCAAAAAGCCCTACAAACCAAAGGGGAGAGGCTGTTTGACACTTATTTGTGATTGATCGCCCGTCGTCGATCGCTGAGACCTGGGGCACCTGCTCACCCCTTTGTCGGTGACACTGGTCGCGCCAGACCAATAACCCCTGAAGTGAAAACCAACTAAGTTGCAGGAGGAAGGCACCAAAAATAAGTGATTGCACATTTTGGTTTGTACGTGGCTTTTGCATGTGTACTTTGACCAAATATTTAAAATAGATGAAGATATTTTGTTTGAAATTTATTTTTTAATTTTTTAGTTAATGCATTTGCATCAACAAGTTTACATTGTTCGAAGTCAGCGATTTTTTAAAATTTGGATTAATTAGCGAGTTTAAATAAAAGTTATAAATAAAACAATATTTATCAACGAGGGAAATGTATAAATTTCAGAGGAAAACTATAAGTGGATTACTGCTCAAGTTCATTATTTAAAAAAATAACACAAATCCGTGCATAAAATCATGATTTCGGAATTTTACTTTCCTTTATAAAAACTTAGTAACCTATAGAAAAAAAACATAGCCAATTTTCAAATATTTTATTAAACATTTATTTTTTCCCTGTTCAATATTTATAGTAATTCGAAAAACCAAAAGATAAATTTCTCATGGAATATATATGTTTTATTTCATTAAACAATCTTGCAATTTACGTTTTGGTTGATATAGATGTCTTGATTTTAAAAAGGCAAAAAAAAAGTAGGTTTGTAACAGAATCTGTCACTCAGCCCGCTTCCACATAACATTGTGTTCAAACAGGAAAGAAGGAGCCAAACATGGTATTAATTCTAATTTAAACATTCACACGCTAAATTTGGCTAGTTTCATTTATTTTATTTCGAAATTCAATAATTATTTCTTATCGTTTGCTAAATTAATTTGTATTTCGAAGAAAGATTATACAATATTCCTCGCTTTTAAATAGAAGCAAAACATTTCATATCAACTTACAAGCAAACAATCCCTTGATGAAATATATTTGACGTCATTTCAAAGTGATTTATGCCGCACAAATAAATTTATTTAACTTTGTTTTTTAAAAGAAATTAAGTTTCTCGATCGATTGTTGCGAATGGCAATGGTGATTTAATTCTAATAAAATGGCTTCTTATGCTTTTTAAACGAACGATGCGCTGAATTTTTTGTTGTATCACCTTGCATGTAGCATTTGTAGTTTGGATATGAAAGTGACATCGTCAGCATGTCAATATCTACTTTTTCATTTTTTAAATTTTTTCGAATGTAAAAAAGGAAAATTTGGCTGAAAATTGGAAGAGACGTGACATGTCGATTAAAAAAAACTAGAATAAAAAGAAAATCTTGTATTATTCTTTTTGTTTATACTTTATAAACTTTTTTTTCATTTTTCTCTAATTACTTTATTTTAAAAGCCTATATTCTTTTAAACTACCGGGACACAAGGTTTTTCGTTTTTTGTTTCGCCATGTTATTATTTTAGAAGCTTGCTTATTTCGGCGTTGGTCCCTTTTTTAAACCGCACAAATGTAAAAAGTACGGTTTACTACAGAATTGCACCCAAAAAGAATTTTTTTTACAAATTATTTTTTAATAAAATAAATTTAAAAGGAAAAAAAATTTAAAATTTACAAAAAAAAATCATAAAAATACCTATTTTTATGGCTTTTAAAGAAAAATGACCTAATTTAACTGCTTTTTTGGGTTTCTTTCTAAGGTTAAAAAAAATTGTTGCAAGATTTTTTTTAAGTTACGTTCTAGTTATGCAGCGTCGCATCACTGGACTGATTTTAAGTTAAAAAATCAAACGAAAAAATATCCTTTTGGATGGATGATGCCTTAAAACGTCAAAGCCCCCCAACCCAAGATGCCGCTCTTTTAAGTTCCTTTTTTTTTTTTTGCCCACTCAGGGTGGCCACTCACTTACCGTTTTTAAAATTTAAAAACCCCCGTCGCCCATAGCCCATTTGGGTACTCTATAAAGCTATCAAACAAAAAAATAATTGTTCCACATAATTTTTTATTTTTTTCTTAAAAAAATATTACACTATTTACATATGCGATCACGTGCTTAAGGCGTAATTTAATCTTTAACTTAACCTGAGTAGACAATGCAATTAATTGTGAAATTTTAAACCTTATACGCGTCAACTTTATCCTTATTTATCTTAGTTCATTATAGTTTGATACTATTCTAATTCTACTTTCGAACTTCGCTCGGAACCCCCCCCCCCCCCCCTCCTCCTTTCTACGCCACATTTCTACATCGTAAACACACACCCCCCTCATTAATTACAGCTGAAAATTAACCCTCCTCCTCCCTTGTCAAGTGTGGCGTCATTTGTGGAGGTCCCCTGTGAAAAAATCATTCGAGGGGTCTTTTGTGGAAAAATCTCTAAACCCGGACATTTTTACCGAGTTCCCGAATTTCGCAATTTACAGATCGTCTGTATGTGACTCTAAGACGTTTGTTGTGATTCAGGGCCGATAGAATTTAGATCACATTCAAATTTTCAAATTTAGGATCAGGGTTTGAAATTTTTAAGATTATTTTTTTGGAGAGATTGTTAAAACTCGATTTAAAAAAAACTATTTTGACGTTTTTTAAAATCTAGTCGCAATAACTAGTAACTTAGTTAACTTACTAATTCATTTTGTTGCCGCAAAACTGAAAAAATTTGGTAGCTTTTTCGATAGCGACCGTAAATTTCGAATCCTGGTCACACACTCCTTCGTGACTTTACGAAACGCTGCCAAATTGCAAAAAAACGTTTTGCGGTTCTTCTCAAAAGATTCCTTCTAAAACTTCCCCCTTTTCCCCCAATAACCGGCCAAACATTAAGCGTATTTTTAGACTCGCACTTTTAATTAAAAGAAAAGCATTTAAAAAAAAAATAACAAAGTAAAAATGCATGTGATTTAATTTTTAAAAGAAACTAAAACTGTTGTCCACACCTAAAATTGCTAATTTTTAAATATTAATTATTTAAATTGTAAAAAAAAATATCAGTTACTTAAATTAAACTGCTTATTGATAATTCTGTAACTTGTGAAAATAATTTCAATTTTTTTTTTCCTTCACTATTAATTAAATTGAAGGCAATGCTGTTTAAAAAAAAAAAAAATCTGAAATGACTTGCATCCACTGTTATCAAATAAGAGGAAATGCATATGCGCTATGCTGGGCTAGGCAGTTAATAACAGTTAACTTTTTTTTTAAAAATAACTTAACTTTTTGTCTCAGTGATAAACATGTAATGAAAAATTAATTTATATTCAACTTAATATACTGATTAATTTGATATGAAGACAATTGTTTTTTTTTTTTTTTAAAAATTTTGTAATGACATGTTCCACTCCCGCCAAAAAAAATCCGAAAATTGCTTTTAAAAAAACTAAAGGGATTTGAAACACTTAGTCTCAAATAAAACCCGCATTTTTTTTTTTTTTTTTTTTTTTTGATGAAAGAAAACTGCAGTTTTTTTCTTCAGACCTAATGTTTCAAATCTCTTCAGTTGATTTTTTAAATTTTTGAAAGCAATTTTGCAGAATATTTTGGCTAGGCTGTTATCTGGTAAAAAGTACTGAATTTCATTAGCTACAGTTAATAATATTTAGCGTTTAATAAAAGTTTTTAGCAGTTAACCTTGAAGTCTCAGTGATAAAACAATTTACATTATTTAATTTTTTAATTTTAAACCTTATAAAGAACAACCATACATGCCGAATTATCTCAATGAATAAAACTATTATAAAAAAACAGTAGGATAAAAATCATAACTAACCAAATTACATATCAACTTTACAAAAAATTGACTATAAATTATTTTTGTCAGATAAATTCATAATAACAATGTTAGAAAATTGCATTTAATCTAACTAATTTTTTAAAATTTATAATCAAAACTATGAAGTGTCCATAGATTTCGTTATTTTGCTATTTTACGTATCCTCACCTTTTACATAATAAACAATCAGAAACTAAAGTTTCTATAAAAACAATTAAGGCTTTAATTGTTAAAAAGTAGCTTCAAGTAAACAAAACACCCTGACCTCCCCTTTCAACATACAATATAATTTAGTAGCCAAATATTTCTTTCAGTGCTTGTAAAGATTTATTATCTTTGAAACTTAGTGTATGATTTTTATTGACAGTTATTCGTCCCTTTGATTCTTTGCCAGAAATTTGAAGAAAGTGAAAATTTTCTTTTTGTATAAATTGGTAGCAACTAACAACTTTAAGGCAATATAATGTACTGACGGTGATTTATTGAGGGATATAAATCCATACCATTTACTTGGGGATTTTATATGTGGGGCACAGTAATTACAACAAGACAATTATTTTGAGAAATCACTCGATATACTTTATTCAAGAAAAATATAATTATTGAAAGACTTATAGTAATGTTTTTCATAATTTTTAAACAAACAAAAGATTTAAATCTCAATTACTTGTTCATGTTTTTTCTTCTTAAATTGAAACATTCAAACAGTCTTAAAAAAATAGCAGAAACTTAAAGAAAATTTAAACTTCAAATGGTATTAATATATTTAACAAATGACATATTTCTATTAAAAAATGCAAATATATATAATTAACTATTAGAGGATTTCTTAAAAAGGGCAACACCAATGCTTTTTCAAAGAGAAAAATAAATTGAAGGCAAATCCCTACTATGTTAAAAAAAAAATTATAAATACTTTCTAATTTATTTATTGCTATATATATATATTTTACATTAGAACAAAATTAAATTCATAAACATTAACAAAAAAAATCCATCAAAACCATTTCACTTAAATTTTGTTGTATTTTTAAAAAATATTATTGTAATTATGAAACTACCAAAATGCAAATTTATTTTAGTTTCATTAATATTTTCTTACTTACAAAGGGCCAATACATTGTATGCAACGCAAGATCTTTATCTAAATTCAGTGTTATTTTATTAATACAAACATGTAAAAATACTCTTCATTTTTTCTGTGTTATAAATGCAAACTAATATACTTGAATTGAATATAAAAATTGCAAAATTAATTCGAATCGAATTAGTCAGCTGAATTATTTTAAATATTTTAGCCCTAATTTTTGTAACTAATCTAAAAATAAGTTTTAAATACGAAATCAATGTATTTATCAATACAAAATTGATTATTCTGAAATTAAAATTCAAATACTTCATTGCGATAATTAGTAGCCGGCCCCCGAAAGTTCTATTAGTTTCCCTTTTCTTATTTCCTTCCGTAATCCGAAATTCCAAGTCTCAATCGCGAAAAAAAAAAAATACCGAAAAAGAAAAAAATACTAAGTACGAAACATAAACACAATTCGATAACACCCACCACGAGATTCGTAAAGAATCTAGGTCCAAAACAACTCCTAAAACCCAAGGGAGTTTCAGCAACCTCACTTGGCTACGCATCGCACCCGAATAGTTCAAATAGTTACCATATCTGTTGTGGTAAAATTGCCTTTTATTCTCACTTAATAATTAAAATTTAATTATATACAATTAGGTGAAACTTTGTGCTTCAGCTGTATAAATAATTTATATTTATATATTATAAACCTTCCATTATTACTTAAACTGTGTTCAAAATTTAATTTGTTTTTGCTTCATTCTAGAAATATCAAGAATTAGGTGCATCTGTCGAATGGGTGGATGCCACTCAAATGATAAAAAATGAGAACGGATGTTCAAACTGTTCTTTCCTGAAAAAAAATTAGCAATGATGTTAGTCTCTGTTCATATTTTTGCTTATTTATCTTTTTTTTTAAAAGTTGGGAAATATGTTTTCCAATTTGACTTAATTTTTTTTGTTTTCTCATTCAACTATCTGTGCTTTCTCATTATAATATTTCAATAATTATTGCCTGCCCCGTGCATTTTCTTCAAGTTTAAATTCGGCAAATATTGCCAATTTAAGTACTTTCGTGTAAAGTTACATTTCTTATCATTGTTCAACTAGCTAACTTTTAATGTCAATAAATATTTCAATCATTGAACAGTATTTAATATATAAAGTAACTATAAATTCATTAACTTTTGTGATTGACTTAAGCACATTTTTTTATTTATGATTACAGAGAATAAGAGAAGCTGCAGAGCATGCTGCTGCTGGTCACCAACATGATAAGAACATCTGTTGTCTATATCCCAAACATAAGATGATTGTAGATATTCATATATGCCTGAATATATTTATGAAAATAGAAAGTTAGTTCATTTACTCTTTGAAACTAATATCTTTGCAATTTTATCATAAACTACCTTGGGGAATCACCTCTGTTCAAAGACTACCTTGGTTAACAACCAAATTTTTTAAGACACTAACTTTTTTTTTCAAATATGTGAAATGTAAATTTCCTCCTGCGAGAAACCAGACAGCTTTCTGTTTGAAGATTTTAGGCCCCTTTTCCAACAAAATTTTTATTTTACTTCTTGCCATAAATTAATTTTTACATTATGATTTGCCTTATGGTTTTTTTTCAATCATTGTCCATATGCAAAAAGTCATGAATGGACTCAGAGGTAGCAATTCCCCTCTTCAAAAACTGCAATGTATAGGTGAATCAAGTAGATGTATCAAATACTTCCAAAATAAAAAAATAAAAAAATTTAATATTTTTGTATCAAAATATTAATGCTAATTACCCTTTCTCCTCTGAAAGTCAAGTCCTCTCGTCAAGGCCAAATTAAATAGGGTATCAGGCTTTGACAACAAGTGGTTTGTGGTGACAATGTATGGCGGGACTGAGACTCGATTGAGGCATTGGGGAATGGGTTATCTAATGAAAGTTGTACTTTTTGAGTAATTAGTAAAGATTTTCACTAATTGATTAAATTAGCGTTTCAAAATGTGTAGTCTCGTCCAATACAGTTTCCACAAACGCAGTAATTTTCTATGCAACTACTTAAATCCAATTCTAATTTTTTGGATGTCCAGGCCTGATATCCATTCAGTTTAGCCTTGTCCTCAGTTAATTCTTCAGATTTTATGTGCACAAATGCATGCTATATCATATAAATTAAAGAGTATTAATACAAATATGATTGTGTTGTATTAATTACAATATATTGAAGAGTTTGTATTAATCTTTTCAGTTTGAATATTATAATGCAAGGGAGCGGAAGAGAAAGAATAATCTAATAAAATTGAGAGCAATGATATAATTGTAGAGTCTAAACCTCAGAAAAGTATTCGTGATCTGGAATTGAAACCCCATCGGAATTTTGCCAATGCTCCCGTTAATTTTAATCACAGTTCAGTCCCATGTCCCTACTAATGTCTATGATAAAGGTATGCTGTTTAAAAAATTAGAATTTTCAGTGCTATTATTACTTGCATTTATTTACAAACCTCTTATATTATTAGTATTATACTAGTGGAAAATAATCTGAATACCCATGTTCTTTTCCTGGATTTTTTTTTGTGTGTTTTATTAATTAGTGACAAATTGGCTTTTTATCTATTTAATACTTTGATATCAATTAAGTTATATTTTAAGTACTATAAAACTTCATTGTCTTGAGTATTAAATTAACAGAAAAATAGGCTATTCTTTCAAACTTCTTGTGTAATCTAGATTTTGTTTTTAACATAATTGGGATTTATTAATGAAATTTATCACCAAAAATAATAATTTATAAACAATTAAAAACATAAGTCTGCTAACTTTTTTATTCAGGCATTAAAGATTGAGTTAACTTACAATTATTTTAAATAATTTCTTGCTATGCTTAATAAATCATACTAACTTTAATTTTTCAGATCCAAAAGTGCTATAATTCTATCAAGTGGTCGAGTATCTTACTTTTATCTTTAAAAACAACCTTGCAGTTGATCCATCCTTGATTGACAATATTTCGGCAGTATTACTGGATTTTTACGAACTTTTCCTGGTAATTGACTTTATGTAAAACATAATAAAATTTTTAATTTTCTTTAGGTAGGGTTATTTTCAATGATAAAGGTGATATATAATTATACATTTTTAAAAACCTAAATAATAAGAATATATGATGTTGTATCTGTATCATGTATTATTATATTAACATACATCAAATATCTATCTTTAAAATATATATTCTGCACCCAAACTCTAAAGTAAGCTAATCCAATGAATGACAGCTTTTGCCAAGCAGTATGGAAATTAGCTTTTATGATATAAATGTTATAACAGAAGTAAGCTAATCTAGTATGTAATGTTATAATTGTGAGTCATGTAGAAGCCTTGATAACTTAACAATCAGGGTGTAAGATTTAAAGTGACCTTATATTCTGCTGAAGAAAAATTCTCGATTTATATAAAACTCATTTTTCACGTTGGTGTGATCATTCATTTTCACAGGTACCATTGAATGACAGATATTTTACTTGACAGACAGATTATTTTTTTTATACTGACATCTTTTAAAATCAACTTTGCTGATTAATTTATTCTTGGAGCTTGCTGGGATTTTATTGTAATAATTGTTTCACTTCTTTAAAAAATTACATCGGCATTCATCACGATTTGTGTTACCTGTATATTTATGAAGGCTCTTGTTTTCGGCCTTGTTGATTAACCAATTTTTACTTAATTGAAGTTTTTTATTAACACTTTTTTTAATTTTGTATTTTGAAAAATGCTCTTTTGAACATTATATAGCACCAAACATGTTCAATATGCTACACTTTTTAAAAGGACTGTATTTTGATTATTTTGTTTTTTCTTTTCTTTAAAGCAACATCATGGACAAAAGAAGGAGACAAAACCTGATTTGTATGACTGAAGAACGCGAATTGGTAATATTATGTAGTAAAAATATATTCTAAACTAAAAGTTTTTGTGGTGATTTTCTGTTAATAGCCTTATTGAACATTATTTTTTTTTTAATTTATCTATATTTTTGGATAAGAATAATTTTCTGCTGACTTGACTATCATAATGAAGAACTATTTCAGTTTATTACAGTTTGTGGTGTGTAAATTTTCCTTTATATCTATCATAAAAAAAATACTGCAAGAAAACTTTCAGCAGGCTTAACTTAAATGTTAGCTTTCTTCAAACAGCTTAAAATTACTTAGAAGTTGAAAAACTGGTCCTTACGCATGTCCGTCTGCTCTGGGGATCAGAATTCTGGTTTTCCCTGTTACTTTTAACCTTCGTTAGTGCATTAATGACAGTTGGGTGAAGAGTTTTATATTTAATATATAATAGAGTATTTATAAAACAAAACATTGATCCCTGTAAATTTTGCATCCTTAATTTATCAGGATATTATATTAATAAAAAATTCAAAAAGTATTTTATGTTATCAGTAAAAATTACAATTTTTATTGAATTATATTCATTTAAGAAATTAGGTATTAATGTATTGAGTTTGTGAAAAGCAAATGCAATTTTATTTTTCATAAAATAGCTCAAAATGTTTTAGGTATGTCAAAGCAGCTGCATCAGCTAAGGATATTGTTATATTTAGTAGACAGCAGTGGCTCAATGACTGGCATCAGGAAAAGAAATGCAAGAAATGTAGTTGCTGATATACTTTCAACTTTAACAGAAGTGATTTTGTAACTTGTTTCTCAAGGTAAAATAAATGGATATCTATAGATTTTTTTTTAATTTATTCCTTTCTCATATAACATTATTAACTTTTGTTAACTATTCTATTTTGATGAGAATGTTTTTTCCTGTTGTTCCATGCTTTGAAAATTCTTTAGTTCAAGCTAGCGAAAAAATGTTTGAGTAAGTTATTTTATTTTTTAGATTTTTTTAATTAACAAATAGTTTTTTACCATTACAGTATTGTTGTACATATTTTTATGTTGCTGTTTGGTATTTCCTTTTATTCCACTTAAGCATACATTTTCAATGTTAAAAAACTCATAGTTATAATAATTTTTTTTTCTAGAAAATTTGCTAAAAAATTTTTTGTTCTTGTATACCTAAAACAACGTGCTTAAAATGCATTCTTTCATTTCATTTTTACAATCTGTATTATACAAATATAATAATCACTTTTATTAATTTCTAACATAACTTTTTACGGGGAAATTTATGAAGCATATGAAAAATTGTACAGCCAACATTGCAAACTTTCATTAAGTCTCATAACTGCATTTGAATTACTGCAAAGGGTAAATTATTTAATGCTTATCACTCTTAAAACAAACGAGCGATTTTTAACTCACCGATTAATTGTCACTCCTTTCCTGCCGAAAATGCACTTCTCCTATAGGATGAATTTCACTCGTTTTGCGGAGTTGTTTTTCACTCCTTTCTGGCGGTCATTTTCGCTCCTTTTTGGATAATTTCGATGCCGCCGAGTGTCTTTTCACTCCTTTTTGAGAGTTTTTTTTTACTCCTTTTTGACTAAAACTATATGAGTGACTTCCTCTTCTTATTTTAAGAAGGAACCCTTTTTCAAACCCGTTTTTTTACAAAATTAATTGTTTTTTCCTGTATCGGGCTTTTTTTATGTTATCTTGGCATTGAATACTGGATTGTTATAAGTTTTAAAAATGTAATATTTTTTTTATGTTCTAATTTCATAAACGTATACTTGTATGAAAAATCTTGTGAATTTTTTTTTTTTAAAAATATTTTTCCCAAAAAGCCAGAGTTTGGAAAAGATTAAACAGTTTGAACAAAATCGCATCTCT